>CABHPP010148815.1:3607-53554 GCA_902168425.1 Peromyscus attwateri | reverse complement strand
CACATCTAGTATCCTCCTATGAGTGAGTACATACCATGTTTGTCTTTTTGAGTCTGGGTTACCTCACTCAGGATGATTTTTTCTAGATCCATCCATTTGCCTGCAAACCTCATGATGTCATTGTTTTTCTCTGCTGAGTAGTATTCCATTGTGTATATGTACCACATTTTTTTTATCCATTCTTCAGTTGAAGGGCATCTAGGTTGTTTCCAGGTTCTGGCTATTACAAACAATGCTGATATGAATATAGCTGAGCAAGTGCTCTTGTGGTATGATTGAGCATTCCTTGGGTATATGCCCAATATAGCTGGATCTTGGGGGAGATTGATTCCCAGTTTTCTAAGAAAGCGCCATATTGATTTCCAAAGTGGCTGTACAAGCTTGCATTCCCACCAGCAGTGGAGGAGAGTTCCCCTAGCTCCACATCCTCTCCAGCATAAGCTGTCTTCAGTGTTTTTGATCTTAGCCATTCTGACAGGCGTAAGGTGGTATCTCAGAGTTGTTTTGATTTGCATTTCCCTGATGATTAGGGATGTTGAGCAATTCCTTAAATGTCTTTCAGCCATTTGAGTTTCCTCTGTTGAGAATTCTCTGTTTAGTTCTATCGCCCATTTCTTAATTGGACCGTTGGGCATTTTGATGTCTAATTTCTTGAGTTCCTTATATATTCTGGATATCAGTCCTCTGTCAGATGTGGGGTTGGTGAAAATCTTTTCCCATTCTGTGGGCTGTCGCTTTGCCTTGTTGACCGTATCCTTTGCTCTACAAAAGCTTCTCAGTTTCAAGAGGTCCCATTGATTGATTGTTTGTCTCAGCGTCTGTGCTACTGGTGTTATATTTAGGAAGTGATCCAGTTGATATTCTTAATTTTCCCTTCCTCTTCTTCCCCAAACAGCCAGTGACCATGTCCAGTCATTCCCTTTCTTTTTTCTCTAGCAACTATTGCTTCATCTCAGGCTGCAGCTCCTACTCTCGTCTCAGTCTGTCCTAATCTCAACCACAGTTTCTATCCCACAATGTCCTGTCCTCATTCCTCCAGGAATGTGGGGGATACCAAGGCATGTTACCTGGCTCCAGCACACTTACCCTAGCCAGTCTCCTTCCTGGCTCTGTCTTCCCTGCCCTGAGCCCTTTCTATCTCTACTTTGATCCCCTTTTCCCTTAATCTCTCTATTGCAACCACACTAATGTTTGCAGCAGCAAATATGAGCTGTTATTATTTGTGATTTAAGTGCCTATTCTTCCTGAACACCGTCCTAGAATCTCTCCCTTAGCCTACTTAGCCTGTACTGAGAACCCTTTCAAATGTCTCCCAAAGCATCCTTCATGTAGCATGTTTTTGTGGATGGTAATTACCTATGAACCCCTTGGAATAAAGATAGATGTTTTGACTTTAGAACCCTAATAAAATACATACTATTCAGCAGGGTGCTAAATATTCACGATGGTGAATGTGTGAGTGAATAAACACATATGTCCAGCACAGTGTCAAATGTATAGTCAGCATTCACTGACCATTGGTTTCATTTCCATTCCTTCAGATCAAGTCCAGAATCAAAGAATTTCTAAAATGAGCATTTTTTCTGCAGGAAATACTTGAGTCTATGGCCATACCATCTTGAACAGGCCTAATCTTGTTTGGGCTCAAAAGCTAAGTGGAGTGAGGCCTGGTAAGCACTTCGGTGGGAGAAATGTTGTGACATTTTACATCCCTTCTCTATACCTCACAACTGTCTATCTCCTGTTTCTCTCCCTTCCCATATCTGCATACACATGCTACATGCCACAAGTCACTCCAATCACTCAGTGAAGTGTCTTGAGCCCACCTGCTCTTTCTTGAAGCTTCTACACATTTGGACCTTGAATTTATTCAGAGTTCCTCAGAGACTTTATTAAAACATGAATGTCTGTACCCTATCCTCCCAGCAAGCCCATGGTGGAACCCAGTGACAATAGTTTTCAAAACCTGTCCCTAAAGCAATCCAGCAGATCTGCCAGGGTTGCAGACTACCGCTCACAAGTCAGACAAAGTTGTAGAGAACAAAAGGTGATCCTACTGAGCCCAAGTCTCCTTCCCAGGCTCACGCAGCAGCAAGCCAGAAAGCTGTTGCTGCCAAGGAGGAAACAAAGGGGATACGTGTTTTACATACGTGCTCAATTATACCTTGTGTTATTCCAAAATGGTTTAGGGTGCCAATGAACAACACCATTCTGCTAACAAATGGGAAAATATGGAAACTCGCCAAGTCCCACATCCACCAGATGACCAGCTGCTCTGGTTTTGTTTCTTTTGCTGTGAAAAAAATACCCTGGTAAAAAACAACTTAATGGAGAGCTGATTCTAGCTCACAATTCCAGGTTATAGGCCATCATAACACAATTGGCATAGTGGCAGAAACTTAAGAGAGCTGGTCACATGTACAGTCTAGGGCAGAGAGAGAATAAATGCATGCATGTCACTTACATCACTTCCCCGACTCTTACACAGGCCAGCCCCAACCCCATGGAATGATCCCATACCCACTGAGCTGGACCGTCCTATATCAATTACTTTCATCAGGACAATATTCCCACAGGCCAACCTACTCTACATGATTCCTCATTGAGACTCTATTGCCAGGTGATTCCAGATGGTGTCAAGTTGACAATCTAACCACCAGGCCTTCTATCGTTTTTGTTTTTGTTTTTTTAAGACAGGGTTTCTCTGTGTAGTTTCGGTGCCTGTCCTGGATCTCACTCTGTAGACCAGGCTGGCCTTGAACTCACAGAGATCTGCCTGGCTCTGCCTCCCCAGTGCTGGGATTAAAGTCATGCGTCACTGCCACCCAACGGCAGCCCTTCTGTCTTAGTTAGGGTTTCTATTGCTGTGACAAAACACCATGACCAAAAAGCAAATTGGGGAG
Source organism: Peromyscus attwateri (assembly GCA_902168425.1). NCBI lineage: Eukaryota > Metazoa > Chordata > Mammalia > Rodentia > Cricetidae > Peromyscus > Peromyscus attwateri. Next base: position 50,651 of record CABHPP010148815.1, on the reverse strand, counting down.
AAAAGGGTTTACTTGTCTTACATTTCAGCATTGCTGTTCATCACTGAAGGAAGTCAGGGCAGGATCATGGAGGCAGGACCTGATGCAGAAGCCATGGAGGGATGCTGCTTACTGGCTTGCTTCCATGGCTTGCTCAGCCCAGCTTCTTATGGAACTCAGGACCAGCAGCCCAGGGATGGCACCACCCACCATGGGCTGGGTCCTCCCCCACTGATCACTAAATGAGAAAATGCCTTCCTTACAGCTGGAACTCATGGAGGCATTTCCACTGAGGCTCCTTCCTCTGATGATTCTAGCTTGTTTCAAGTTGACCCACAAAACCACCCAATACAACTGACCCTTTGTCCACTTGACACACGAACACATCACTATTAAGCCACAGCTCTTCCTTTCTTATTCATTCCCAAGATCTTAAATAACTGTAATAGTCCCATAGTCTTTACAAATTCAAACACGTTAAAATTTCAGTTTCTTTAAAATAGCCAATCTCTTTAAAAATCCATAATCTTTTAAAATTCAAGTTTCTCAACTGTGGGCTCCAGTAAAATACTTTCTTACTTCAAAAGGGAAAATTTAGGGCACAGTCACAAGCAAGTAAAAGCAAAACAAAATTCCAATATCTGGGATCCACTCATGATCTTCTGGGTTCCTCCAAAGGGCTTGGGTCACTTCTCTAGCTCTGTCCTCTGCAGCACACACAGCTTGTCTTCTAGGCTCCAGGTGGCTCCACTCCACTGCTGCTGCTGTTCTTGGTGGTCATCCCATGGTACTGGCATTTCCACAACACTCAGGTCCCTTGTTGCAACTGAGCTGCACTCTCACCATAACCTCTCATAGGCACTCTTCATGGTGCCAAGCCTTGACTGTTCTCCATGACCCCTTCATGCCTTCAAAACCAGTACCATCTGGGTGACACTTACATATTACCAATCTGACTGCCAGAAGGAGCATGACAACCTTAGCCATTTCTGGAATACAGCTCCTCTGTGTTCTCAGGAACACTTCCCAGAAGAGTTCACCTCAGTGATGCTGGTCTTTTCCTAATTACAGCTAATTTCCTCACTCTATCTAACCAGCCTCAATTGTCCCAATAATGTAAAGGTTTCACTTCAGTAATTCTGGTATCTTGTTAATCACAGCTGATTTTCAGCCCCAGCTAACCAGACCCACAGGATCTTAATTCAAAATAACAAATGACCCCAATAGAGTCTTTAAACTTCCCTCTGAAACTTTGCAAACCAGGCCTCCATCCTCTGTACTTCCTCAATAATCTTGTCTTCCAAGTTCCCACAGAACATCCCATTGAGGTCTCAATACTCAATGGATTTTCTAGCCCAAAGTTCCAAAGTCTTTCCACAATCCTCCAAAAACATGGTCAGGTCTGTCACAGCAATACCCCACTCCTGGTACCAATTTATCTTAGGTAGGGTTTCTATTGCTGCAAAGAAACACCATGACCAAAAAGTAAGTTGGGGAGCAAAGGGTTTATTTGTCTTACACTTCAGCATTACTGTTCATCACTGAAGGAAGTCAGGACAGGAACTCAAACATGGCAGGATCATGGAGGCAGGAGCTGATACAGAAGTCATGGAGGGTGCTGTTTTAGCCCACCTTTTTATAGAACCCAGGACCAAGAGCCCAGGGATGGCACCACCCACCATGGGCTGGGCTCTTCCCCACTCATCACTAAATGAGAAAATGCCTTATAGCCGGATCTCATCGAGACATTTTCTCAACTGAGGGTCCTTACTCTGATGACTCTAGCTTATGTCAAGTTGACACACAAAGCCACCCAGTACACCTTCCTAACTTAAATAAATAATCTGAAGTGTTGGAAGGTGTTTGGAAACGCCACATCTCCTTGTTCTGACATTCTTCAAGGAGAAACACAAATTTGGGATTGAAGGTGCTTCCATGGAAACACAGAAGTTCCTTGTGCTGTACTGTGTGTCTAGGACATCACTAACACTCAGGTGGTGCTAGTTAGACAAGATCAGTGGAAGAGTGGAAGTCACTGGAACCAATGAGGACTAGCAGGAGAGTGTGTGTGTGTGTTCGTGTGTGTGTGTGTGTGTGTGTGTGTGTGTGTGTGTGTGTGTGTGTTATATGCATATGTGTGTGTCCATGTGTCCATGTACATGTGAAGACCAGACATCAATGCCCAGTATCTCCCACTATCATCCCCCCCCCCTTTTTTTAAGCTTGCCAATTCAGCAAGATTGGCTGAGCAGCCAGCTCCAAGGATCCTCCTGTCTCTGCCTCACCCGTCCTGAAACTACAAGTACCCACTGCTGTGACCAGCTTTTAGGTGAGTGCTGGGGACTTGAACTTAGGACCTCATGCTTATGTGTATGAAACTATCTTGCTATCCCCAGTAGGGGGTTTTTAAATGTCAGGTATGTTTGATCCATAGTTTCCTTTTTATTTACTTTTTTATTTTTATTAGTGTTTTGAGAGTTTTGTATTTAATCATGTTCACCCCCTTTCTCCAACTCTTCCCAAATCCATCCCCTTCCCTACTCATCTAATTTTGTGTCCTTTTATTTTCAAGACCAGTTTGTGCTGCCCAGATATTCCGAGATGTGCTGTCTTCCATTGTAGTGTGGCTGATAGGGGCTACAGTCTTAGAGAAAACTCTTTCCTCCAAGCAGATAAAAATTATCAATAGTTCCACGGCTTGGATGGGATTGTATGTCTACCATTCTCCTTTTTAAATGATACAGCACAAAATTTACTAGCATTTAAATTTTTAGAAAATAACCAAAGCTGTGTTCAAACTACCTGTAGTCTGGAAATCAACTCTAATTTGCCACATAAATGAGAAGAAAGTTGAATTTCCAACAAACTTTGATTTCTCAATTTATTTCTCTTTCATTCAGAGCCCTTCCTCAAGAACATAAAGGAAAAGCATAATCTACTTCAGTTGTGTGTGTCTGGGAAATCCTACTGCCTCATCACTTCTTCTGTCTGTTTTCTCCTAAGGGAAGAGAAGCTCTGAAGTCTAAGAAAGAAGGCTGCTCTCTGTTTCAGGGAAGCCGGAAAGGAAGAGAGGAGAAATCCTAGAGCAGCATATCTTCTCAGTTCTTCTCTCTTCCGTTTGGCTCTGAGATCTTCATTTGCTCATGTGACTTCCATAGTTCAGTGGGAAGGACTCCATCACAGGACCTTGAATCCTGTGACGAAATCCTGAGCAGATGAAGTCTGATAGGCCTAGAGTGACCATGGATTTCACCCGATTTCTTTCTTTGAATTCCCAAGGCAGTGCAGATTTTGGATTATTCTTCTTGCCTAGTGGCCAGGAATCCTCGTCATCCCCTCAGGCGATACTCGTTTCCTCTGCAGCAGAGTATTAATAGAGAAGCAGAGACAACAGGGCATTGTGCTCAGAAAGGCTTCCCTGCACAGGACACCCTTCACTGTACATGGACCAGGATTCACTTTCTTCCCGTGGTGATGAGCAGTAAGGGAGAACTAGTAGGAACTTCCTCGGAACTCTAGCTAAGCTACAGAAATGAAAGCAATTACTCCGGGTGCCTTCCACATCCTTCCATGCTTAGAATGGCTTCTTGAACCAGCACTGTGACACTGGGGAGGAATCCTGTGTGCCTGCACAAGTCACATCCAGTCCTTCTTAAGACACAGCTACCAAAAAATATTCTTGGAACAACTGCTCTGCTATTTTCCTATGAGGCCGTTTTTCCTTGACATACCAATAGTTCCCAACTGACGTGGGAGGGTAGGGAAATATCCTCCCCCATCACCATCACACCCTGCTATTAGGCCACAAAACAGAGTTGCCTTGTGACTTAGCTTTTTATTAGCACCACTATTCTTCCAGCCCCATCTCCTAGGACTCTGGCTCCGCTCCAAAAGGGGAGGGGTCAGAGGCAACGGAGGTGTCGGCCTTCTTTGATGCACTTGCTTTAGAAGCTTCTTCTCTGCGTGAGTTATTTCCTCTTTTAGAAAACTGTCCCAGGGCTCAAGGGTTTTCCGCAGCTTCCATCTGCTTAAAGCCATGAGGCTTACATCAGCTGCAACTTCCTATTCTGGCTTTTTTTTTCCTTCCCATGAGGCTTTTATCAGCCTGTAGGAGCAATGACTCATAGGAATATATATATATATATATATATATATATATATATATATATATGAATCCTATATGTATATGAATTGGTGGTGGATACACAGCTCAGTTTCTTATCTTGAGGCTTCTTTCATTCTACCACCCATTACCTCACCATGTAACAGGAAAATAAGCTCATCCATTCATTCAACAAATAATTACTGACTATCAAGTATTGGAAGGCATTGTCCTATGTGGTTGGTCTATATAAGTGAAAAATCTTGGCTATTGTGGAGCTTACTCCTGTTGAGACAATAACCAGACAACACGTACAGTTAAATTATATAGTCATTTATGATAATGTGCTGTAGAAGGCATTGAAGTGGGCAAGAAGACCAGGAACACGAGGGAGTTGGGAGGCTGGAATCAAAGTCAAATAGAGGAATCAAGATAAGACTCTGGGTAAAATTTACACAGGTTTTAGACAAGTTAAGTGAGTCAGGCTTTTGGCACCTCAAAGGGGAGGTAAACTATTTACCTTGCTGTCAAACACTCGAAATAGCAGTAAGACTGATAAGTTTGGAGCCGAATTGGGAGCTAGACTACATGATGTCTTGCGGGTCATGACATCTGTTGTTTGTAAAGTACATTCTCATCACATAAGTGTTTCAATCTTAAGATTCTATAGTATAAATACTAAATTCAGATATAATCCAATGCTCTTATGAACAAGAGTCTCAATATGAAATGAAAACTAGATCTAATAACGTAAATAATAGTTTAAAGGGTGGTTGGTTTTCACTTCTTTTCTTTCCACTTTCTCTCTTCAGGGTCTGGGATAATGCACTAGCAGAATGCCCACCCCTAGTGGAATGTCCACACATAGTAGAATGCCCACACATAGTAGAATGTCCACACACACAGTGGAATGCCCACCTCTCGTGGAATGGCCACACATAGTAGAATGCCCACCTCACACAGCTAATGTTTCACTACAATTCTAGAGATGGGCCTTCAATTTTTGTCAGGGTCAGAGAATCTGAGCTTGCTTTATCCAGCAAAGCTGCATAAGGGGATGAATTGACCATGGTGTGGTTACCAGGTGTTTGGAAGGGTCTATCCTTGGCTATAAGGTGTGCTTTGATCTAGCAAGGGGGCAGTCTTTTACCCTGCCCCTTGGCATTGTTATATTTGAATAAACTGAAAAGGCCATTGGGTATTCACCCAGGTCCTCCCGAAGCTATCCTGTGTTTTTGTCTTTCTCCTCTTCACTATCTTTCTATCTAATATTTTCTTATCCTTCTCTCCTCCTCAAAGGAACCTTTTAAAAGGTGGGAGCTGGCCTCCCACAAATTTTGAGACCATGTTGAGATAAAATTTCATGGGGAAATATTGATCATATAAGAAATTAAGTTTTGGGCTGGAGAGATGGCTCAGCTGTTACTGACTAGGCTCACAACCAAAAATATAAGAAGTTAAGTTTCACATTTCTCACTTTTTATTTTGTTACCAAAAAAAGTCTCTCGAACCAGGTGTCATGGCACACACCTTTAATCCTAGCACTTGGGAGACAGAGGCAGACAGATCTCTGTGAGTTGGAGGCAGCCTGGTCTTCAGAGTGAGTGCTAGGACATGGTGAGACCCTGTCTCGACAAAACAAAATAAACAAACAAAAAAGTCCCCAGGAAAGCAGAGGCTCAAACTAGGAGAGGCCTTTAGCAAGCATTTATTACTTGATACCTTAGAGAAGTTGAGGAGAGATAAACCCTGATCCTGTAGCTAATCCATGAACAAGACCTGTTAGCATTTTCTTTAAACTCATCCCCTTACAGGACTGCCCCACCCAAAAGTACCACTCATCTCTTTAATTCTCTGCCTACACCAAATTCCCCCAACTGAGACCTTACCACAGCCATTTCACTCCTTTGGAGAGGGATAGCCTTCCTAAGCATGGGGGTTGCAAAGATTGGCAGGGCCCAGATGACCTTGGGTTGACCCTCAGAAGGCACGTGGAAATCTGGATGTTTTCCTAAGTGAAATGGGAAGTCATTATAGAGTTACGGTATGGGAAAGAACACTATCTGACTTGTTGTTTACAAGGTGTTGACTTGGTGAGAGCCAAAGCAAGGAGCCCAGGAAGGTGCCTATTACAGTACCAGATGTGAACAAAAATCTTGGATCATCTTGATTTTCTGGAAAACTCAAAGATCCTTCCCACCTCCAGACATTTGCTGTTACTGCAGCCTTGACCTTGAATCCTGTCTTCCTAGCTCATCAATCATCTCACTCCTTCCTGTACTGCCTCTACAGAGGCTTTGCCTAACCACACAATCAGAACCAGCTGTGGTCTCTGCTGGTGGCCGTTGTCCTATTGTTTTTGCCCCTCAAATCGTTTATTATTACCTAATACTTCACATTTTACCCATCTTAATTTATCATTTCATTTATCTCTTTCACATGGTCACAGAATATATGAGCAAAGACCTTATCTGGCTTCGTTGTTGCTATAGCCATAACAGTTGAGTCTGTATCTGGTGCAAAATGAATGTAATAGGGATCCAATAGACATTTATTGCCTAGGTGGACGGATGAATAAATTTATTTAACTAGTTATATAATGTTCTGAAACAAATTACACAGGACCAAGTTCAACTTCTAAACAAAACAGTAGAGAATGAATGGAAAGCATCAAATACTTCTGGTTAATAATAATCACCTAGTTTTATTGTGAGCTCACTAGATTCTGGACAATATTGTGAGTTTTATTAGTTTATCTGAGGCTACCTAAGAAATAGATATTATTACCTGTGATATGATTTTCAGACAAGGAAACTGAACCGTGGATATCTACCCATTGTGGAGTCTTAGGAATACTGGCAAGTTCTCTGCCTTCCAACTCCTAGAAGCCCTTGAAAAGATGGCTTTAGCCTTGAAAAAGAAAAAGTTGCTGATAGGCTTGTTTAAAAGCCTAGAAGTTGTTATAGTTTTAAAGCCTAAATTGGACCTGGTGTCAGCTGATCTGATGACCTTCCTTTTTTATTTTTTTTTTATCCCAGGTAATCCCATAATCTCCCAGTGACGGACAAAGCAGGTACATGCTATTAAATACTGGTGCTCAGATGTGCCCAGAAGAAACCATAATGGACAATACATAGCTGAGGGACAGGAAGGTCACAGTCCTGCTCACCTTTCCAGTCACCTCTCTTCATGGAGCTGCTGCACAGACCTAGCTGTTCAGCTCCTCCTTGACCAAGGCTTGGTGCCCCATAGAGCTGGACATTTCAAATTTGGCCCAGTTCTAATCCTAACCTGGGTGATTGTTGAGGTGAGTCATACACACTTCGCCGAATCTCATTGAAAAGTCAAACAATCCCAGACTGTGTTAACAACCCCAAATACATGAGTCTCCTCAAAGGAAGGACATAAAAACAGTAGATCAAAGGGATGTGATTTTTCAAACAGGAAATTTTTAAAGTCACTGGGAGTGTAAATATTTGCAGAAATATAATCACAGTATGATAAATTTAATGTTCATCAAAAAGTATTTTATGTTGCTGAGCATAGTGACAAGAAAGATCACCTTCTCGAAAATACTGAATGTACATAATTTAGTTATGCTTTCAAGTGGTTCACAGCTGGAATTTGGTGTTTATATTTATCCTCTTGAATATTAATTAGAATGTTTATGCTCATGTTTACAGCTAGTATCCTGATAACATTAACATGTCTCCTTTGTATGAATTAAAGTGATCGCTCAGTTTGTTTCTTCTCTTCTCTATGGCTGATTTTCAAAAGATTTTACCAGAAAAGAATTGCTTCTTATAACTGTCATTCCATTTATTCAACCATTTACTTACTTATTTGCTCTTCTTTCACTATAAAGCAAAAAAAAAGAAAGAAAAGAAAAAAAAGAAAGAAAAGGAAAAAAAAGACAAACAGCAAGAGAGCAAGAGGTTCTTCCTAAGACACCCAATGACTTGTGAGAAGGTAGTCCAAAAGCAACTGGTCCCAAGAGCAGTCATTGTGGTCTGTTCCTGAAAACATATCAAAATCTTTCCCAAGAGGCCTTGAAGGGAATGTGGGTCTGAACCCCAGTCTAATGGGTACAAAGCTTTCTTTTACTTCAGCGCCTCGGGCTGTTTACAAATAAACACAGACTAAAGTGACATTCTGCCCAAGATAGCACTGTAAGGGAATTTGGTTAATGACCTATCTGAAATAATACACCATTCTCCACTCCGGGCCAGAGCTCCCACTGATGCAGGACCTTTTTGGGTGGGCCAGTTCTGAGGGCTATGATGAAAGCCTTTCACAATGGCTTCTTAAGAATGGGAGCCAGATCCCCTAAAACAAAGTCATACTTTGACAGAGCAGCAAGAGAAGGGGCTTCCAGCAGTTGTACCCAGTGGAAACATTGGCCCTGACTGCATAGCCCGAAGCAGAGGCCTGGGAACAGTTAGAGCAGGGCTCTGGCACATCTCAGCTGACACATGAGTGAATGGCAGCAGGCAATGGAAGGCAGCAGGGACCCACGGCAGATTTCAGAGCTCCAAGGCTGCTACTTACACAAGCATGCAAGGGTATGAAACAGAGAAAGAGACAGAGAGAGAGAGACAGAGACAGAGACAGAGAGAGAAACAGACAGAGATACTAACTATCTTCAGAAAGGCTCATTTCATGTTAATGATGAGTAGTAAACATTATAAAGCATTTCCTCTTCTAGAGGTAAGAAAAACAAAAACTCTTTGGAAGACACAAACCGTGATGGTGCTCTTGTGTATAAACAGTGTTGGCCTCTCTTAGAACTCTAGACCAGAATCAGTTACTTACGGCTTCAGCACGTGCATATGGGGATCTCTAAATAGCAAGATAATGCTTCCAAATGTCCTTATGAATGGATCTTTCCTGTCATCCATAGGAGGTAAAATGTCACCTCCTCATGGAGGCCCTTCCTATCCACATTACCTCAAGCATTGCCTAACTCCCCTTTTTATTTTGTAAATGTTTAGCTTCTTCCGTCCTCTTTCTAATCTATTTTATGTTCTGGTTCTTCAATGCCCCCTCCCAATGCCAGCAGAAGCTCCTTTAAATGGTCTTCTTCATTACAGTCCTCACCTGGCTCACTCTCTGGCACTTTGGATGCATTTCATCAATGGTTTTGATGAATGAAAAGGCTCAGTCCCCTTCTCTCTCATAGCTCATGGTGATTGGAGCAAGTCCCATGGTCCTGTCATGCTTCATCATACGGCCTTGAGGCTCAATGAGGTCATGTTGTCTTACTTCATTTGCATGCTTCTGGTGTTAGGTCGGGTTCTCTGATCATCACCCCACCCTCACTCCCAATTCACTGCAGAGATCTGGATCCACACATCTTAAAGCTAATGTAATTGAAACATGGAGCTATAGAGAGAGGAGTCCTTTTCCCTCAGATGGTCCTTTTCCTATAAACTCTCCATAGAGCTGAATACCTACTGCCCAGATACTGAATCTCCAACATGATGTAAAACATCAGGCCTGCATTTCAGAATGCCAGGAGCAGTCTGTCACCCTCAGGAGGGCAGATTTGCTTGTGGAAGTCTTGAACTTCATATAAACATTACTCATTTCAGGCATACTGTGAAAAATCTAAACAGTTCCAAATTAAGAGCTGATTGTAAGTTATTGCAGATTTCCTCCTGTCGCTTCCAGATTATTTGTCTAAACAGATCTGGTAAATACCAGATATTTATTATAATGACTAATGTCCTGCCAAAAGAGGAAGTGGGGGGCGGGGGGAAGCTTTCCAAATTATTCTACAGGGAGATGCAGGTGGCTCTGCCCACAGTACAGATCCCACTCTGCCCCACCCACTCCCAAGCTCTTGGGTATCCCGCTATGTCTAAGCTTTGAGGAAAATCTCTTCTAAGCTTGGGCCTTTTCCTAAACTGCTTCATCTGAGACGCCAGACCCTGGCTCCTCGATGACAGTGGTTCTGGTTGTCAATCTTTGGTGGTCAGCAAAATGACCCCCAAATGTCAGACTCAAATGAATAATGCAGAAATTGAACTTTAGAAAAGATGCTTAATTCTCCACAACAGGGACTCCCACCACCTGCCAGATGCTTGGAATGGGAAGAGGCAGAAAGTAGATGACAGTGTACAAAATGAAAAAAAAAAACTGCATTTAGCTGAGCATTGACTTCAGATTTCGAATTCAGCCTTAATGGGCACTCACAGCCCTGTATAAGTTTTAATTAGAGGGAAAATGGTGAACAGAAAAGAAAGGAGTGTTCATTTTTCACAAAAGCCTTAATCATGAAAGATGGCTCCAAATATCCATCCTAGTAAGCCAGTACTTTCAAGATTTAAACCACTTTAACTTCCAGTACTCTCTGAAAGAAGCACCCCCCCCCATATCCCATCCAAAAATGTACCATCACCATGTCACAGGAGATGAACTCAGTGTCTCACTCTGACAATGACCCTGTTCAAACCATGTTCCCTGGTTTAGGATATTCCCTCAAAGAACTTAAGTTGGGCTTGACTTTGAAAAAATTCATTATGTATCAGATCCATCCATGCAAGATAAAGCTGCGTGCTCCCTGAGTGCATATATAATAAAATTATAATAATAAAAAAACACACTATCTTTGAGAATATTGTGGATTTAATTATAACTCCATAAAATTCATCTGTTGATGCTCCAAGCTATATTTGGAGACAGAACCTGTGAGAAGTAAATAAAGTCAGAGATTGTAAAAAGAGACAAGTGAGCTCTATCTTTCTATCTCCCTCTGTCTCTGTCTCTGTCTCTCTTTCTACACACACACACACACACGCACACACGCACACACACGCACACACACGCGCGCGCGCGCGCACACACACACACACACACGAGGAAAGGCAAGCATCTCTTGTTGCTTGGTCATTACTAAGTATACATGATGTCATTTAATCTTGACAATAATCCAGTGAGGATGGCATATTATTATTCCCATTTATTTGAAACCTACCCAAAATCATGCGCAATGCCACATCTCTCTGGCTTCAGCTAGATATTAGAATAGCTAAATGACAATAGGCTTAAAATAGGTTCAAATTTTTATTACGGCTAGCATGTACCATTTATTCTCCCCATTTAGACTTCTGACTTTCTGTCTGAAGGGCCAATTAAACCTAACTTGAGTTCACCATCCCAATCCAAATTAACCAGTGTAAGGCAATCAAAAGGCTCGTGCTGAATCAATACACACCAGGGAACCGTTACATTATCACTTTTCTCATACTGCTTTGCTTTCACAGGATGGTGTAATCTGTTTTTGAGTATAAAGTTGTAGGTGGATTTAAGTCTTTTTATTAAGCGATGCTGTCAAGTGCTGTGGTTGAAGCTGAAAATCTGGGCTCATCTGGTGGTAAATGTGCTCTGGATTCTAAGAAGCCTGTTTCTTCTTCGGCACATATAATTTGATGGGAGGAACAAGGTAATCAAAAATATATATCTTGATGTGCCTATTTTTATTTATTGTCGCATTTATTTGCCAAGAGTACTGGTGGAGCATGGAGATTTTTTTTTTAATGTGTGGAAGATATATGGAAAATGGAAACTTTGAGGATGTACTCCATGCTCTTAAAGGGTGGCAAACACAGACCTAGAATCACACAAATATTGTCCATTCATAGCACTGTCACTTATTACTAGTACAGTATAGGAATGTTCCTGACCTCTGTCTGAGTTTCATCATGCACAGAACAGCAATAATGTATACTGACGTCCAAAAGTGATCAAGGTGGTTAAATGAAAAGATTGATTGATTGATTGATTGATTTTGTATGTTGCTGAGAATTTAAAGCTCAACATTTTCCTTCATGTACTGGTTAGGTGTCTCTACAGAAATACATACATACATACATACATACATACGTGTATACATACGTACGTACATACATGCATACATATATATGCTTACACATATGTGTGTATATGTAGTATTGAGCTAATAAGACGTGTGTGGTAAATACACATATATACATTCATGAGAGAGGCTGGAGAGATGGTTCAGCTGTTAAAAGATAAGCCGTTAAAGAGATGGCTCAGTTCACAACCAAAAACATATGCATGAGAGAGAAAAAATATTTATTATGAGGACTTACCTCATGTGATTATGGAGGCCAAACAGTTCTAGGCTCTGCTGTCCACAGAAGATGGAGACCCAGGAAAGCTGGTAGTAATGGTTAGTTCAGTCAAGATCTGAAGGCTTAAAACCCAAGATAGTTAATGATCGAAGGCCCATACACAAGCTGTATCAGCTCAGGAAGCAAGGCAGGAAAAAAAAGGCAAATTCCTTCCCTCCTAACTTTTCTTCTCTTCAGGCCTTCAGTATGTTGGGTGGTGTCTGCCTACACTGGGGAGGTCAGTCCATCTTACTGAGATTCAAATCATCTAGAAAGACCCTTGGAGACACCCGACAACAATGTTTAATATGAGTAGAGCTCAGGAAAATTGACACCTAAAATCAAGCATCACTGCTAGCAAGTGCTAGATCCTAACTATATGTAAATTGTGGTCATTTACAGCTGGAACCATTACATCTTTTTTTTTTTTTTCCACAATGCACTTACCTAATCAACTAGAAATCTATTAAAGCACCTTTTTGACTTTTGGTTATAATCAAAGCAGAATCTATAGGTACATTCAAGATATCTTCTTGCCCTCACAAGACATATTAGAAGAAAGGGATAAAACAGAGATAGAAGTAAGAAATAACCATTTTTCAAAATGAAGTATTTATCTCCTAGCTCCCAAAAGACCATTCAACGATAAACAATAAGAAGTAGAGTGTTTACTTTCCTTTTTCTTATGAGGCAGTTGTTTGTTAAAGAGTTTCAGTGATTCCCAACAAACAACACAGGGTTCACAGCACAATACAGACAGCAACTCGAGCCACTGGGGAGTTGACAACGATGTCTTAGGAATATCAGTCTCTAGGCTGAGTTGGAATCGTAGTTACATAGACCAGGCACCAAATTAGCGTGGGCTAAAGCTGAGAAAACTCAGACTTCAATAGACGAAATTGGTTCAGGAGCAAACAAATGCAAACCACGACACCCGGGGGTGTAGCTGCTGTTCATCACAGCCCAGGCTACTCTGACATCAAATCGTCACCTTGGTGACCCCAGCAGCAGAGGACAAGACTGGTGAAACATGAAAGAATAAACGCACTTCCTAAGCGACAGTGACAGCTGTCGGCTTACAGAGTTGTAGCTAAATGGGCTGCTCGGTCGGAATATAATTTCTGAGCCCTGCTCTGCATGCTCATGATGTCTTGGAACCTAAAGTCTAGTCACTGGGGTAGGGGACACACATGATGGGTCTCACTCCAGACTCTGCTCATGAAACCTCCCAAACTTTCAATACTCGCCTATTTTCTTCCACTCTCCAGAAATAGTCATAGCAATGGGTGATAAATGCTGAGTTGTACAGAACCTCACAGGTCTATGTCCCTGAGTGACTAGGATCATTCCCATATCTCCATTCCCCACTTACTGTAAATGATTTGGGACATTTTACAGGCAAAAATAAATTTCTGTTGTTTGTAAGCACCCCTGTGTTTCACTATCCACTTGTGACAATGACCAGCATTGCATTAACTAAAACAGCTAGTATTAGCCTACCTAATATAGGTTGTAAGTATTTGGTGCATGGTTATTGCTAAAGAGAGAAAGAGCACACAAACTTTATTAACTCTTCTATCCTATTTCCTTTTTCCTCCCTTTCATACTCTGATATGCAGTTGGTATGTGTTAGGAATGATTATAAAAACTATATGAGTAAATGTCTGCCTTGGTTGAGCTATAGCAAACAATATGGCTTCTCATTCCTACTAATTAATAACATCTATAATTAATATCACAATTTCAATATTGAAATACAATTAGGATTCACAAAAGGCTATATAGCATGGCACTCTGAGCCTTTTGGGTTGAAAACCATAGCAGTAGATTAGGTAGGATATGCACAATGAGCTTTTTAATACACAAATAACCTAAATCCGGTAGAGTTAGGACTGTATCCAATTATCTAGAACCTAAGAATATCCCAAGTCACTACAGTGATGAACACAAGAGGAATTGGCATTATCTAGTGTACAGTAAGGTCAAAATTAGATTTAAAACCTCTTTAAGAGATATTTTAATAGCTAAGAGTCAGTAAATATTCAATGCTATCCTTTTTAACAGAAGTGTAAACCTTTGAGTTTAATGCTAGCTGGGCATTCAAGCACTTATGTTATCCTCTGTCAAAGGAGGTTGTATCTAATAGGACCTCTCTGGGTTCTGGTCTGAAATGAACACAAAAGTAAATCCTCTGAAATATTTGGAAGATTCCTCTAAAAGGAAATACTGGTAATCGGGTCCCTAGCTTTCTATACTGATTTTTAAAAGAAATGTAATTTTTTAACAATTTTAGCTAATTTGATTTTTATATTAACATCTGGTAAGAGTGCTCTTACTTTATATTTCGTACAGGTTCCCCAAAGGAAGAGAAACATGATCTCTGCATGTCTAATGGCTTGAGTTAGGTACAGTTGGAAGATGAATCCTTTTTCACCTAATGATATTGGCATATAGAATCCCAATTCTAGAATTTTGGCTACATTTAGCATCAGGTCATTCCAAATATAACTTGTGTGTCCACAATCTTTTCACATGCTTACAATCTCTAGGCTAGGAGCTGGATATTACCTTAGTCCTTATTCACATAGTACCTCAGCCTAATAAGAAAACAGAACCACATAAATGTACGACCATAAGAATACAGCAATATGTTACATCAAATGCAGCTGTGCAACATCTAAATGTATACTAATTCTGTCATTGTGTCACACAGTTATATGCAATAAGAATTCAGAGTGTTCTGTTTTACCGTATGTGCTATAGACATAGTCTAAGACTCTCTATGGTTCATTAGTTTGCCTTAACTCACCACTGTTCTGCTTCGCACAGGTGAGCCAGCAAGTCACTATCAGCCTGTTTTTGTGATGCGAGGATATTAGATGGTCAAATTAAGAGATTCTCATCTTGGGAATTAGAGTATCAGTTCAACAAGTAGTTAGCAAGGGAAAGGTGTTAAGTTCAATCCCCATCATCATCATCATCATCATCACCACATCATCACCACCACCACCACCATCATCACCACATCATCACCACATCACCACCACCACCACCACCACCACCATCACCACCACCACCACCATCATCATCACCACATCACCACCACCACCACCACCACCATCATCACCACATCACCACCACCACCATCATCACCACATCACCACCACCACCACCACCACCACCACCACCATCATCATCATCATCACCACATCATCACCACCACCACCACGATCATCATCATCATCAGAGAGGGGAGTGGCCTGGATCAAAACATGTCATTCTCATGAATGAAAGATTTATTATCTGATTTTTATTTTTGTTTTGAGCCTGACCATACTCACAGTGTATTAAAAGCCTCATCTCCCATTCTGCATTTTTTTAAACATTCCTACTCAGTCCAGAAAACATTAGTGGGGATACAAAGGCAATAAAGTAAGTTAGCTGTAGCCCTTTGGTCAAACTCTGGAAAGAAAAAAAAATTCCTCTAGAACCCAAGACTTTCTTTGGACGACACCTGTGCCCCGGGGAAACTGTCGTACTCTTACGAGCAGGAAAAGAATGTCATCCTGCCGCATGGGAGTAATTGTTAGCAGGCAGTGATAATGTAATAGCCAGCAATTGTGGGTTTTAAGGGCAAGATTCCAGACCATGATATAAGCATGGTTGTCTGCCCAAGGTTAATGGAGTAAGATCCTTGCTCATTCCAGCTAGAGTTGAATTAACTTCACAAACTCTGGGTTTAGGTTCTGTCTTTTGTCTGAAGGTATCCAGATATAATCTTCTGCAGAGAAGCAGAGAGGATTTAGTGGTTCATGGAGTATTTGTCCCTTTTTACCAGACTGAAAACACAGCTCCCTTCCTGACACACCCCTTGAAAAAAGGCCTGAGCTGAAAGTCTTCGTTGGTAGCCTTTATTTACTAATTTTTTAAAACAGTGTTTAGAAAAAACTGGTACTGGCTCTGCCATCCACTGAGGTAACATTCTTAGATGTTGTTAATACAAGAAAATGTGCTGCTAACCCATTTGCTTCTGCCAGATTCCCACCCCCACCCCCACTCCCAAAGAGCTCAGGGACTGCCATGGAGACAGCCTCATACACAAATGACTTCATCACTGTGTGATATGTGTTAGTAATAAAACTTGGGAATGGCGAACTTATTTAAGGACATTCCCATTTTAGCTGTACATCCCTGAGTTTCTGTCCAAACAATTTCAATCTTAGGGTGTACATCCCTGAGTTTCTGTCCAAACAATTTCAATCTTAGGGTTAACAATTGCTCAACCAACCAAACTTGTGGTTGGCAGTGCAACTCTATAAACTTACTTTTTAAATAGTGAGTTATAGGTTTGTAATAATAAATTTTGTGACATATAAAATGTGTCCCAATAAATGTTAATACTGTTTAGAATCACAATATTGTTTGAAAGTATAAGTAAATGACCAAGGTGATATTTTCAGATATACAGACAACTTGTCTGAATTAATTTTGTGCCTAGCTCAATCAGTCATGAAATATATACAATTAATGAGGACCCCAAATGACCTAATTTGTCATAGGAAATGATTTTTTTTAATTTTAACTAGTTTAGTATAAAATTAACCATTGTTAAATGACAGTAGGTATTTGGTCACTCATATCTCCAATTAAACAGAATCTAGTTTTAAAATTTTTAAAAGCTTTAGTCATTTAGACAGCATGGCAGTAAAGGTGAATATTTCTCTATCTTTAAGAAAGAGCAAAAGTGAGACCGTGTTTATAAATGATCATAGAAGGCAGGTTGTAACCATTGTTTTACATGTAATTATGTTAGTTAGATAAAATTATATACATAAATACTATATCCTAAGAAAGCAGCACTTCAATTTCTAAAGATGAATTAAAATCTCCATGTTTTTTATGGCTAGTTCATGATATGGAGGGGAGCTTTCAAGCAATCACCATAACTTCCAAACTTTTCCTAGAAAGAGCAACATATGACTTTCTCTAATGAAAATTGTGGTTTCCACAAGTTTGAAATAATGACCATAAAATTTTAAACAGCGGGACCTTATAGATGCTAGTTATCATTCATTCAAGCTCTATTATACTGCCAGTTTATCTAAAACTACTTTGGATGCAAAAATTCCTTCCCAGGAAACTGCTGCTTTTCTGTGGACTTGGAAATCAAGCAGATGTTGACCCTGTTTCATCTGCTACACAAAACCACTTTATGTCTAGGAGGCAAATGGTGCAATCCTAGGACCCTCTAACTACCTCTTTGTTATAACAAACATTTGAAAGAAATGTTTGCCCAGGCCTGAGATCATGAAATTATTTATTCCCAATTTTTACTGTGTATTTACGCAGAATTCATTTCATGCATACTGGTCCCATTGTTATTCCAAGGGTACATTCCAAGGGTAGGAGCTACATTTTATAATTTACAATTAACATCTGATCATCTCAATAATCCTTCAAGTCAGGTGATCTTCTTCATCACATTTGTTCACTTACTTATGTGGAGATGGGGCAATCTCATACCATGATGGTCGTGAGAAGGTTAGAGGACAACTGTGTGGAGTTGGTTTTCTCTTTCCACCATGTAGGTCCCAGAGATCAAACTCAGGTCAACAGGCTTGGCAGTAAGTGTCTTTACCCGCTGACCCATCTTGCTAGGCCAAACAAGATAATATTATTGGACTTTGTCAGTAGATTGACAAATTGCATCTTGATGAGGTTGAATACCTTGGCCAAATATATTAATCTAATAAGTGCAGAGATAGAATTAAAAAGCAGGGCTCAACTCTAGAGTAAGAGTTACTTACTAGTTGAGTAAGAACAGCTAAAAGTAAGGAACCTATGAATTCAGACTCAGAAAGCTTTTAAAAGGACGAAGTCGGGCTTATGCTAAGTTTGTATTGATTTGAAAAATGGATTTACACTTCAGCCTAGATGTCAATGGGATGCCAGAAGATGCTGGCTCACGGACAAGGTTATTCAAGGACTGACGAGGAGAGACTGCCTGCGGAGCAGAGGTGGGTGATCGGTAAATTTCTACCGGAAGAACAGCTTGTCCACCACAGTATGTGGTGCTGGCTCACAACACTGGGGACCTGTCACTGATTATGGAGGATTATAAAAGGGCCACAATTGCTTCAGCTGATTGCATTGGTAAGATCATTACATTCACAAACTGTTAACGAGTTGCCTGACTGATAAACCCAAGATCAACCATGCCTCAGACTATTTGCAAGGAACACAGGCCAAGCTGACCAGGATATTTGGGCTTGCAACTCCCTAAATATTTTCTAGAAACCCTTTCTCACTACTGGCAGAAGAAAAACATGCTGTTCAGTGACTGCAAGATGTTTCTTTTTCTTCTTCTTTTTTTTTTTTTTTGGTTTTTCGAGACAGGGTTTCTCTGTGTAGCTTTGCGCCTTTCCTGGAGCTCACTTGGTAGCCCAGGCTGGCCTCGAACTCACAGAGATCCGCCTGCCTCTGCCTCCCGAGTGCTGGGATTAAAGGCGTGCGCCACCAACGCCCAGCCTCTTTTTCTTCTTTTCATCACCAAAGAAAAAACATACTCTCCTGAGAACTCTGTAATGATAAGAAAATGCTTTTGTAGGTTTTACCATATAATTTCTACTTTGTGTAAGATTCCATGCAGTCACGTGGGATGCTTTCTCAGTCAGTGAATCTGCATGTTTGATCTTGACAGAGGTCTTATTCACTGTGACAAGCACAGTAACCTACCAGGCAGGCTTCCTGTGTCCCAGCATGGGCTGTCTCTTGAGTAGCTTGAGTTGTTGAGTGACTGTGTAGCTGTTAGCCTCAAAGCACATGAGGTAAGATGAAACACAGGTGAGGATATATAAGGTGCAGTGAGCTCCCACACGTCTGCAGCTGAGTAGCTCTCCTCACCACAGCCAAATCCTCCAAGGCCTTCTGTCTCCACACATAAACTCAGCCAATCTTGTCAGACTAGTGACAATGGGGGGGGGGGGGGGGAATGAAACTCCGTTAATAGGATTATATGATTTGGGGAGTAGAATGTTGTTACAGATGATTTATTTTGAAAGCTGCTTTCGCTGCAGTGAAAACAAGCACAGGCCATCACACCAGAGGCCGTGGTGCCAAACACAATCATTTCTAGCTTGAAAGATGTGATTGCTTTGCAATGTGGAAACTTTACAAGGTTACAAAGAGGAAAAAAATTAAACTCTTTTCCTATAACAAAGTCCCTTTGGGATAAGGTTGCAATGCCCTGACGGTGTCCAGATACCCTGGCCACATCACAATGCAGAAAGGTGGATCTGTTTGATTTACACCATTCTTCAGCTTTGTTCCCTCAGGCCTCTGGAACAGTCTAATGGAACTTTTTTTTTTAATTGTGGGCTTTTTTTGTTTTTTGGTTTTTGGGTTTTTTTTTTTTTTCCAAATTAGAGTAAATTATTCTAAACACTAGCAAGGAAAAAGATATAATGGGAAGACACTAGCACAGGTAAGGAAACATCATCTGGGCCTGGGAAGATGGCTCGACCAGCTAAGGTCTGAGTCATACACAGCAAGCCCGATGACATCAATTCAATCCCTGGAACCCACACAAAAGGAGAAAAAGTGTGTGCATCAGTCTTTCTCCGGCAAGTTAGGAGGCAGGCAGAGGATGATCACTCCAAACCTCCCAGGCCAGCAGTTCCACAGCCCAGCAGCAGAAACCAGAGAGACTCTGACTCAGTGGGGTAGAAGATGAGAACCAATGCCCAAAGTTGCCTTATGACCTCCACATGTGCGCCATGGCACAGACAGACAGACACAGACAATATATGCATACATACATACATACATACATACATACATACATTTTAAAGTTGTTTTTAAAAAGTGACTTCATCTGGAGGCCTATTCGATCAGTGTGAATGTGTGTGTGTGTGTGTGTGTGTGTGTGTGTGTTTGTGTGTGTGTGTATCCTGTCCTAGTTTAATCTTTCAGCAATTTCTATAACAATTACTTCCTCATCTTCTATGCCTTTAAGTGATTCTGAAGGAAATAAAATTTTTAATAATTTTTTAAAACATGATCATAGAATATGACTGAGATATGAAAGTGATGGTAGTTAGGTTTTGACTCTGCCATATTTTGTCAGGCTTTGTAAGTGTTTGCTAATGTGAAATTCACAATGCAATTCTTCTAAAAATGGTCAGTGGGGAAAGTAAAACCACCAACTGAGAAAGATCAAAAACTCAAAGCACTTTGAAGAGAATTGACTATTTTTGCAAGATTCATTTCTCCGTCCTTCCTGAGCTGTGGAAGTTGGTGGGGGAGGGTTGGGGAGGGAGAAAAGCCCAGCAATGCATGCAGCAGAGTGTTTCAGAACCTGGGTGGAAACGACACACACACACTATGGCACCTTTCGGTCCTTGCAGTAATCGCTGGCTTTGTTGTTGTGTTGTCTTATGCCCCTGCATTTGGAATGCATATCATCCTGGGGTTTGTGATTGTCAGAGGCAAGCAGGCAAACAGCTGTACGATTGCAAGGCTCTTGGAGAAGCTTGCCAGACAAAATCATTGCATAAGCTGGACTCCGCACAAAAGGACACAGCAACAAAGGCCGGGTAGAATTAAAGAGATAGAAAACTGGAAGGGACATGTGTTTGCCTTTTTATGAGGTGAAATTGAAGGGTAACTTGGGAGTCAGCAAAATATGTAAAGTGAGATGCGAGCACTCGGATTTCAGTATAAGCAAATGTGAGTTTTCTCTGGGTGCTCAGGCATCCCCCATTCGTTTACTATTCAAGCCAATCCCAAATGCTGGGTTAGTTCTATACGGTGGGCAGAGGTCTTCCTGCATTTGCCTGTTCCAATCTTCCCTTTCCTCTTCATAATCACTTCAGTTCTATTTCAGGGAGGGGCTTGTTCTGTTGTTTTTGAGACAGGGGTTTCTCTGTGTAGCCCTGGCTGTCCTTAAACTCCCTCTGTAGACCAGGATGGCCCCAAACTCAGATCTACCTGCCTCTGCCTCTCAAGTGCTCGGATTAAAGGTGTGTACTACCACACCTGGCTGATCACTTTGGTTGTTATATTTAAATATTGACATAGATTATTTAATTCCTTAGCATTAATTCAGAGAAGAAGGATTGTTGGGTGTTACTAAACAAAATGTGGCATCATTTTGGGATCAGTGGCATTACTACTTGATAGACAGATGGATAAATATGTGGTAGATTATAATATATAGAAGATAGATAGATGATAGATGGAGGGACAGACAGACAGATAAATAGATAATGATAAAGTACTATTGGTTGTGTAAGTTTGTACAACAAATAAGACTATGAAATTAGTTACAAAAATAGCATTTTATATTGATATGTACAGACTCCCGTGTGCTTTTTCATATGCATCTTCACATCTAATCCTCTCAACACTATAAACACAATAGAGTAGTATCCCCACATGACAAGGCAGGAAGCTATTTGGGTAAGTTTTTTGTCCAGGATTACATGTCTAAGCAGGAAATCACAATCCAAAATGATTCCCTTTTCCAACTCTTAAGCCAGTTGTTCTTCCATTTGAGATACATTTCCTACACCAGCCCCTAAACAAACTGTGCTATCTTCCAGTACTTTCATATTATGCTATGTAACACACTGTATTTAAATTATTGGGTCATTCTTCTCCATTTTCAACTTCAAACTTCTTAACCAAAGAACTGTCACTTTTTTCTCTCTATTTAAAACAAAAGAACATCTTATTTACCTTACATTGTATTATTTTGTTACTTTATGTGTATGAGTATTTTGCTTGAGTGTTTATCTGTGTACTATGCATTCAGTGCAATCAGCGAGGCCAGAAGAGGGCATTGGAATCCTTGGAACTGGAGTACAGATGGTTGTGAGCCATCATTGTGGGTGCTGGGAATCCAATCCAGGTCCTCTGGAACAGCAGCCAGTACACCTAACCACTGAGCAATCCCTCCAGCCCCTTATTTACCTGTCTAAATACAACAAAGTGGGAACAGAGAGGTGACTCAGTGTCACACAAGCCTGACAACTTAAGTGTGATCCCTGGAACCCATGTGTGAAAACACAAAACCAGCTGCGATTTCAATACTTCGCCAGCACAAGAGGGTAAAGAGACAGGAGGCTCCCGCTGAAGCTTAAGGGCCAGCTAGCCTAAGCTATGCAGTGCAACAGCAGAAACAAAAGAGACTCTGCCTTAACAAGGCAGACATTGAGGATGGACTCCTGAAGGCTGTGCTCTTATCTCTGCATGTGGGATCCTTACAGTGGCAGTTGTGTCCCTGCCCACCCCACATACACAAATAAAATACAAATTTTCAACTGTCTTTAAATTGCACCAAGTGAAGGCTGACACCTCATATGCAGAACTGACAATAGTCAACATCTTGACATCTTCCTTTCCAACTTTCCTCTCTGTAGTCTTAGTCCCCAGCAAGATGCCTGGCATATGGTGGGTGTCCAGTGGAGACTCTTCTAGTTTAACTGTGGGATTCATGACTGACTAGGAAATCCATCACTTGGTATAGAAACAATATCTTGGGTTTCTTTACTTCTAAAGTTGTGTTGGAGGTAGCTTGCAAGCATTCACTCATGCTTTACTACTTTACAGAACTCATCAGAAGGCTTTGGAAAGTAGCATCTCTTACTGTATGGTTTATTAAAGGTGAACTCTATATCCCTCCATGAAAAATCCCACAATGAGTGAATCTTGCTGGGTATTGATTTATGGTTCATTCAATTGTTTAAAAGAGAGATTCCTTCTTGAATTTCAGTGGCTACCATGAAACTACACAGTCTACTACACAGGAGTAGAAAATTACACAAAACCACACTGAATGCTCAGTGGGCAAGCATGCACATACACTGCATCAGAGAACATGCTATTCTAACCCAAGTGCACTAAAGCCATCAGTGACGTGTGATCCAGGAGTTAAGTTCTCAAGAAAATGCAAGAAGACTGAAGTGGACACTGCACAGGTTTCTCTCCTTCAGTCTCCATACGGGAAGGATCTTCTTGCCTTCATATCTCTCTGTCAGGATAGCCGCACCAAGTGCTTCGAAGGAGTTCTACAGTACCGGCCAAAGCTTGGGTTTGGAAAAGAGGCGAAGCAAAACGACTCTGTGGTTTACTGTGAGATCCTGGGAGGGGCTTTGCATGCTGCAGAATCTTTCCTCTACCAACTCTTACAGCCTACTATTCCCTCAGGAGTCTCATTCTGTTTTTTCATGGAAGCTTGGCAGGCTGAGTAAGAAAGACTAATTGGAGAAAAAGTCCTCTCAGCTCAGGTCTTCTTTGGCATGACCTGTGATGACAGCCCCAAGAGGAGACTGTGAGCTAGAATCCTTCTTTCATTGAGTCTGTCTTGCTGGGGGGAAAAACTGCTTTGTGTGATGGCTTTATGGCAAATGCTGGCAAAGACTTTGCCTGCATACTGAAAGAGAGACATTTCTGACCGCAGCTCATGAACCACACTTATTTACTCTGGCACATGCCCACTATTTGTTCATAGGCTTTCTGTCTCTACTAAATGTGTTCCAATTTTGGAGACTAAATCATTGCCAGTAGTTTCCAAGACATTCCGCTAGGCTAAGCAAAATTGCCCTAAGTGGTAGTCAGAAACGACTGGCATAGTATTGTAAATACAGACTATTTGCAGAAAATGAACGACATAGGATATCTTATCTTTTCTGTGCTGCTGAGACCCATGGGTTGTATCCTTCAGAAAGGCATGCAAGGTGCTAACAGGAAGTATACAAGGATTTTATCTGCACTAGAACTCAGAAATTACACCCATGTTAAAAGTGAATTACAACCTAAAACAGTTCTGGGTCCATGCTGTAGCTATATTCAGGAGGTGTGCAATAGATTGTGGACTAATCAGTATCATCTTTGGTCTATGATGGCTTTTACGATGAACGCAAGAGCTGAGAGCAATGGACCAATGGAGAAGGAAATGGTGATCTTCATAGATGCCTCACTAACCATTTCTGCATCCATTTACCTCATCCCACTGTGAATCAGCCCTGTGAGCCTAGCTATGAAGGGATGGCTGTACCGAATGATGCTGACTCAAGATCTGGGATCACTGGGAAATTCTCTTTTTCTACTTAAACTTCTCAATACTTCCGAATCACTCCATATCTCACCCAATGCATACTAAAAAGGAGATTTATTATGTGACATGGCTTCCCTGTATGTAACTTCTTTGCAATTCTCTTACTAGATTTGTTTCTAACCACAGAAGAAATTTTAAGTAAGTGTGCACATGAAAAATAAATAAGTGTGTGCACTATAAAGCTGGAGACATTACTATTAGCTCACTAATATGACATGGTTTTGTTTGGAAAGAGTTTACTCCAAAAACAAATAAGCGATCAGAAATACCGATTTTCTTTGGAGGAGGCTAAAAGAATTTTTGCAAGTCCTTACATATTTTATGGTACCTCTTAAGGTACACTGAAACTAGTGCCTTTCATCCTGAGGTGAAGCAAAATTAAATTGAAACAAGCCACAATTAAAACTCTCTGTGGTGGGTTAGAGGGGAGACAGAGGGGCCTACACATCTCTACTCATGTGTATTCTGTTACCGTTTCAGATATTTTAGCTTTGGGTAGTGGACAGCATGACGGAGGACTAGGTAGGAACAAGGCCACCACATCAAACTGATAGTGGGCAGAGAAAGCATTTGACACCTCCCGCCTTCCCTGCCCCTTGCCTGTTTTTAATTTTGCTAAATCACTCCCGTCTGGAGATTGTATATTTTAAGTTGACTCTCCGAACAACATAAAGGTACAGTGTCGGGGAGCCTGAGAAGCTAGAAAGCTCTAAGCTACACACACACACACACACACACACACACACACACACACACACAGAAGGTGCGGGGTGGGTGACAACTAAAATGACTTTAGTCTTTACATCATCTGGGGAGATGGCCCTTAGACACAGTTTCTCTCATGGTGGATTTAAAAACATTTTTGAAACAGTATGTTTCAAAAGTTTTAGGGGTGCTATCCTGGGAATATAGAAATAAGAACCCCCATTCAGTTTTACTGGAATAGAGATTCAACAGCAAGAGAACTTCAAAGTGGGCCTGTTAGTCCACCAAAAACAAGCTGATAGAAAAGCAGAAGAGAATATTGAGCAAAACCCTCAAATATGTGCTGCACACACAGGCACACACAGAAACACCCTGAAGCCATAGGACTTATGTCCACATCAACTGTGGACATAGAGGAAAACTGAATCCTGCCACCGCATGTTCTGGGGTCTGGGGGAGGGAGGGATTTGAAAGTGTTGTAGGCACTGACTTTTCCCATGCACTCCCAATGCACGTACACCTGTGTAAAGGCATGATGCATGAGGACAGCTTCTAACCAACGAGCAATGATGAGGCTCAAACCAGATCAAAGCCAGCATGGTTAAGCACAGGACTTGTGACAGAGTCAGTAATCAAAAACTGGTATCTGAAGTTTTTATCCAGAGACGTAAAATGGTACGTGGGGGCTTTTCTGCGGTGATAAACATTTTAGTTATAACCAGTGGTTCCCTTTCCTGGGGGACTAGTCATGACCGTAATCTATGATTGCTGTCGTCCTTGACTGCTTTCTCATATATGTGTTCTCCTGCACAGGTTGGGAGAGAGCTCTGGGAATTTAGCCTGACAGCAGCATTGCACATCACAGTGATGTTTCTTGGCGGTATTGATAGTGTGGTTCCCAAGCAGGGGAAGAACAAGCTTGATGTGGATCTGTGCACAGAGATCTGCACCGCGCTGCAAGGGAAATGCCTGTTGAATGGCATTTCTTCGTGGTTTCATCAACATTGCCATTTAGGGCAGTGATCAGAATGACTTGTCTATTCCTTCAGTACTAAAGGAGATTATTCAGTGACCTCATTGGTTTCCCAGAAAAATCCCTGTGTCTAGGCTCAATGCCATTCTTAAAAGTGAAGATTAACTATGACTCTAATTAGTTTGGATTACAGATTTTTTTTTTAATTTGTGTGTATCTGTGTTTGTGTGTGGAGGCCTGAGACTGACACCAGGCATCTTCCTGAATCACTGGCCACCTTATTTCTCAAGACAGGGTCTGCCACTGAACCTGGAACTCACCAATTCAGCTACGCTGGCTGGCTAGCACGATGCAGGGCTTGCCTCTCTCACCTGACTCCACCTTCCCAGTACTGAGATTAGAGATGAGCTACCGCACTCAGTGTTTGGTTGGTTGGTTGTTCATTTGTTTGGTTTGGTTTTTGAGACCGAGTTTCTTTGTGTAGCCCTGGCTGTCTCCTGAAACTTGCTCTGCAGACCAGGCTGGCCTCCAACTCAGAGATCTGCCTGTCTCTGCCTCCCTAGTGCTGGAATTGAAGGTGTGCTCCACCACTGCCCAGTCCATACCTAGCTTTTGACGTGGATGCTAGAGATTCAAACTCCTACTTTTGCTGAGAGCACTTTGGCAGTGTGGCATCTTTATTAGTTAATAGTTAGAGGAACAGTAGCAATCTTACTTCAATTGAGGGAACAGTTATTAAAAAACAACCAGAGATCCATAAGGTATGGATGCTTGTGTACATACTTAGGCTAGAAGTGGAAAAGTCTATGCTCTGTACACATTTACACATGTAAAAGGTAAGTGTTTACATATAGAAGCCACATAATTAGTGAGACCCACCAACAGTGCTTGCCATTCTCACTGGGAATCAATATAAGTCACAGGGGAAATTTTTCCATGTTCAAAGTTAAACTAGAACCCTACCTCGACATCTCAGTGAATATGTTCTATCTATGCAATGGCAATATTCGGAAAATCTTGAATTAACAGAGCAAAATGTAACAGTGTCAAATCAGAACTGGTGTGGGTATTTCAACAAAATGTTCCTTGCTTTAAATCATTATGTAATCAGAAACAGCACATCCTCAGTGCTGTTTCCAAAGTGATGGTGAGGAAGGGATTTGATCTGCAGTACTTGAGTGCTTAAAAGAAAACAGGCATGATCGATCTTGGGATTACATTGTCTAAGCAGGGCTCAGCTGCAGGCGCTTCTGAATCTTTTGTCTTTCTGATCTTTGAGGAATCAAAGCATGGGGTGAGGCTGGGAGTGCTTGGGTGAGGGTGTATGTCTGTGGGAGGGGTGCCCAGTACCCTCTCTCAGTACCAACCTCCAGGAGGAGAAAGGCATGGGCGGTCCTCAGTCTTCCTGTTGACAGAGAAGTCAGGCACATTCTCGGGGTGTTTGCTTCCCAACAGCACCTCTTCCCTCTGCTGTTAGGAGAGCTGCTGTACCAAACAGATACTGTGCTCTCCCTGGCCCCAGGGCTGGCCCTTCCCACCCGCAGCATGTAGTCTATGGGCAGGAGTCTAGGGTGTTTAATACTGTACCCTTCTTCCCCAAAATCTACTCCACCACTCCTAAAACTTCACCACTAAAAAGGTTTTTTTTGTTGTTGTTTGTTTTTGTTTTTTAATCAGGGACACAGAGCATGCTTGACAAATGCCTTACCAATGAGTTACATTCATGGTCCCCTCTGCATTTTTTTAAAATTTATTTTGAGACAGTCTTTGGAATTGTACACTAAACACAGTCTAGTTGCCCAAGCTGGACTTCAATAAGCAGCTGGGATTACAGCTAACTGAAAATTCACATTTTTGAGCCAAAATTCTGTTGCTCTTGGGTTATCCATGCAGAGTACCCATCTTTACGCCCCTTCTTTAGGAGACACAGTACATTAAGCTCTCCATACACTTTCTGATATCATCCTGACTAGATTATCAGTTAAATTTCTGTTCCTTTGGAAAACAGAAGCAAGTATCAGTGGGAAAGGGGGCAGAAATATGGTGGAAAGTTCAGTCTGTCTGAGAAGCAGACAAAATCCAAAGCATATTCACCCTGGTAAGATAACACAGTACAGGGGCTTTGAATGGCCAGATAATGAAATTATGGGCCTCGGTGGGGGTGGGGAGTGTATAAAGGAGGAAGAGCCTTCGCAAAACAAGTACTGTTCCTGGCCCTTCCAATGAGCCTTGCTAATAAAGGTAAAATACCTTCCAACAAAATACACAAACATGCAACTCATCCACCACCCCAACTACCCCTCTTCCTACCCAGTCCTCTTCTCATTTTAAAGACCTGCAGTTTCTATCACAGCCTCTAAGGTTTTCTGTGAGCCATTCACAAACAAAAAAGCACAAGGAAGCTAGAGAGAGTTCTTTAGCCAAATGATCATGTCCCAGATTTCCCAATTCTGACACCCAAGCCCTGGATTTGGCACATCAATGAGACTTTGTCATTGTGTTGGCTGGAAGCCAGTGAATAAATCTCTTGAGAACTGCAAAGATGAGCACAGGCTATTCGCACTCACCTTGTCAAGGAAGATATAGTATATTCTATGTCATTCACACTCATGGTTAAAAATAGATCATAATTTTTGGAATCAGTTTTTTTTCTTTTTTAATTCCTTTTTAGATCTAGATAAATGTTTACTTCCCTTATGTAGGTCTTTATTCTTTAAGATACCTGCAAGTGTTTTTTCTGTACAATACAACCTATGAGATACTAACACGATCCCAGTAGAGTTGGTTTCCCAGAAGATGACACTCTAGTCCCTCAAACCACCTGATGCCACTGCTTCCAAGTCAAGGAACGTCCCTATTCACTCAGGGGCTGCAACACTCTGGGGACACTTGCCCAGACCAATTTTCATAAACAGGCCCTAAAAACTCAGCAAAGACTCTATCTTCATGGATGTGGGAAGGATGACTGTGGTGTTTGTTATCTGTTTTCCCATAATAGGAGCAGGCAAGGTGGAAAGGAGAGAGCAAAATTGACAACTAAAACAGGGAGAGAGAGAATTATTAAGTTTCCTAGGGCTGTCCAACCCGGGTCCTTGAATTAAGATGGGTTGTAGGACTCCAACTTTTCTGCCTTTTCTACATTTTGACAAAAGCATGACATTTATTTAGATCAGTACCGAATTCACATTATTAATATTTCAGGGGGGTTCATCAGTGTTTGATGATGAAGTTAACTCTGTACATAATAACAGTTCTAAGTAGTTTTGTTTTGTATAGATAAAGATAAAAGGAGAGAAAGAGAAAAAAACACACCTTAGACACATTGTCTCAGTCAATTTAATTTTTTCAAACAAGCTATAAACAAAATGATAAAGTCATTACACATCTATTATCCTAAATACAATGTTTTACAAAAAAAATTACTTAGTCTCACGGAAACTATTTTTGCTAAGACAGAAAACAGCAGAAATTTCCATAGTTTGTCAATGAATTACAAAATAGCAAAACAATTAACAGTAAAAACAATCAATGCCCCTTGGGGGTGGGGGGTGAGGGGTGGGAGGAGACTAGGTTTTTTTCTTTTCACAACTTGTTTTGTTTCCATGATTCCACATTTTGAAAAACTTTTTTTACATTATTTTTTTCTTTTACATTTAGTACTGTAAGGACAAAGCTTTGAGGAAGGAAAGTTATGACCGACTTTCCAAGATGTAATAATGAACCAGGGTCCAGGCTGCTCCTTCATCAGCCAAGAAGGGAGCTGCAGAAAGCTGCAGCTTCAGCAGCCTGGCTCAGCTCGGCGACTCAAGAGCATCTTTGCTTGTGAATCAAGGAGATTAGCTAGTTTTAGCAGAGATCATCCTTGAGAAGGCCACCCAGATTCTCTTTCCAGTTACTCATAGCCCAGGAGCATTTCCAGAGACATTAAGAATCTCAGCCCAGAATACATGAGACTCACTGAAGCCATGCATACTGCATGGGGTTTTCCATTCTCTGAGCTGAAAATTGGCAGAAGAATGAAAGAAGAAAAGAGGAAAAAAAGAATCTCAGAATGGGGGAAAACCTCAGAGAAGAGAGTCAGCAGGGAATTTCAGCCCTTTTCTACAAGGTAATGTTTCTATGGAGAAATGTCTCTTTCAGACTTTTGTGGATCAGAGAGACGGTATTTCCCCTGTACAAGGCTAGTGTCTCTGAAGAATTTTGATCTTGACCCAGCAAAAGCAATCTCTGCATTTGGTGTTCGGAGTCTCAAGAGGAAAGGTAAAACAAGTGGTCATTACCGAAAGGGTCCCAGTAATTACTTTAATGGGAGAGAGTGATTTTATGTGAAGGTCTTTGTGACAAGTCAGGAAGAAACAATCACAAAGGAAAGTGTTTTCACAGCTTGTGACAAGGTAATGCCAATAAATAGGAATGGTGCCTTGATCATTCATCACAGAGACCCTAATACTTGAATTGACCATATAATTTATCGTCCGAGCCAAGATTCTGGAGAGAGGGAAAGGAGCTGCAATTAACAACTTTGCTGGAACAACAGGTAGGAACAGTTTAGACAAATGACAAATGTTCACCCTGTTAACACTGGAGGTGAGACTGTGGGAGAATGCTGGCAGGCAGTTATCTAAGTAATGTTTACCGTGTGCGAATGGGCTTTCATGAGGGGAGCTTACTACACACTCATTTTAACTGAGTGGTTAGTGATGTCCCAGCCATGTCTTCTTTTAACTGATTATTAAATCAGTAAGTCTTGCCTTAAAAAAAAAAACAAACCTTTTTGAACATTCATTTATTGTGTGAGTGTCTCTGTGCATGGGGCGGGAGTTATGAGTTTGGGCATACACATGCTATGGCACATGTGCAGAGAAGAGGAAAACTCTGAAGTCAGTTCTCCCCCTCTGCCATGTGAGCTCAGGGGGATTGAACTCAGGTTTTCAGGCTTGGCAGCAAATGCCTTTAGCTCTTAACCTACTGAGCCATCTCAACAACCAACCTCTGTACCCAGCCAGATCCTACATGTCCTTTTTCAGGGTCTAGCCTGGTGAATCTGCCTGATCCACCCCTCCATGTGCCCTCCCCAACTCCCAGATGTACCTCCACATTCCAGTGTCAAGTCAGGATGCGCATTCTGCACATCAACCCTGTCCCCTGTGTCCACCTGACTTCATTCTGCCTAAGTCATTTCCAACCTCTAGGCCCTACCTGCCTACGAGCTCTCTTCTGCCCCAACCTGCTCTTTCTGTGTTAGACACTGAAATAACAAAAGAAGCCCACATGCCCAGATCTTAGCCCAAACCCACAGACAACAGGAAAGATCAAGCCAGTGTCTCCTCTACAAAAGCTCCCAGTCCTTTAAAAATGTTTGTCAATGATAATTACCTAGATGAACCCCAAGACACAGAATTTAAAAGAACAACGATCACAGACGTCGTCAAAGAACTAAAGGACTTTAAAGAAGACACAAAGAAACAGCTGAATGAACTTAAAGAGAAAGAAGGTAAAGAGAGTAAATGCCTGTGTGATGCCCAAGAAAACACAAACATAAATGACAGAGACAATCCAGGACTTGAGAACAGAATTCAACAAAGAAAACACTGAAAAAGGACTGAAGCTGAAATCAAGATGGAATTGAAAAACCCAATAACCAACTAGAAAACTCAACTTACAAGTAGATGAATCAAGCAGAAGATAGACTGTCTGGACTGGAGGATAAAGGAGAGGATTTAGACAAAATGAGCAAGGAATATGAAAACAATTCTTAAAGTAGAAGAATGGAGCAACCAGGAAATGTGGGACGCCATGAAAAGACCAAACCATCTCATTATGGGCATAGATGAGGAAGAATTGTTCCAAGTGAATGGCAGATCTTCATCAAGGTCCTGCCGAGCCATCTCACTGGCCCAGCCTTATCTTTTCAAGGGGCTTATCTCATTTATATGGCAGGCATGTGGTAAAGGGCACTGGCTCTTGCTCATTTTTTAATACTGGAAACCAGTTATTCAAGGACTATCATCGGAATAGGAATGCCCATTTAATAAAGTGTACTTGACTTACCTGGACATTGGGAGTTTTTCAGTCTTTCGGTACTTGTAATGATTTAAAAGTGAAGTTCATTTCCAGATTCACTTGGGGATAAGAGAAAATATTACACAGTTGAAACACAAAATGTTTGGTGAAAAAGTGAATGGCAAGAACTCAACAAAATAAGTGACTAAAAATACAAACATACATTAAAAAACATAGATTTATTTGTATTCAACTCTTCCTATAAGAGATAAATCACAGGAAAGCCTAAAAAATGCCAATCTCTAGAAATCACGGCAAGCAAGCTGGTATACAAAATCTACAGAAGCGTGTACCTCTCTGTAGGACAGTGCACTTCAAAGATGGAAGTCTTCCTCTTGTTTTCCTTTTTTAGTATTAAAAAATTGGGTTAAATCTATTTTCCCATTTAATTAAAATATCCTTTCCCTTCCTTACATAATACATCATCTTGGCATAGGAATTTGAATCTGGCGTAGAAGAAAACCCACCAACAAAATAAGAATTGGAATTGGGTCAGGAGGCAGCTCTACGGCACAGGGCTTGCTAGTGTGAGTGAGTTCCTGGGTTTCCAGGAGGCAGCAGGAAGATCCTGGGAATCTGTGTAAAAAAGTCATAAAAGATTGAAGAAACTAGGGCTCAGAAAATCAAAAGGACGGTTAGAGAAGACAACTTGGGAAACAATGAATAAAGAATACATGGAGTTATTTGTACTACTTTTGCAAATATTTGTGAGTCTATAATAGTTTCTAAAGAAAAGGTTGAGCCGGGCGGTGTTGGCGCATGCCTTTAATCCCAGCACTTGGGAGGCAGAGGCAGGCGGATCTTTGTGAGTTCGAGGCCAGCCTGGGCTACAGAGAGAGATCCAGGAAAGGCACAAAACTACGCAGAGAAACCCTGTCTTGAAAAATCAAAAGAAAAACAAAAACAAAAAACAAAAAAAGAAAAGGTTGAAACAGGTTTTTTGTTGTTGTTTTGTTTTTAACTTAAAGACAGAAGAAAATTTTAATGGAGAAATAAACTGTCTTAAGAATTTCATGTAATGAGAATATGCTAAAGAGAACTTCTTGCCATCTCTTTTGAAAACTCAGAAAATTCTTGTAAGCTACTCTATAACAATCTTTTTCTTCTGAATGTTAGGGATGTATTAAATGAGACAAAACAGCTGTTTTGTGTACTCTAGGGCAGGTAAATCATAAGCAAATATTAGTCAAATCCATAGGCAGCATGTCAGGTGATGCTGAAAACAAAGCAGGGCAGAGGGGCCGACTGAGACAGCCTCGTGCTCCAGACTCTTCGCTCGAGGAAGATTTTCTGATAAGGTGACCCATGGGCAGGAGAAAGGAAAGGAGCAGGCCAAGAAGGGTTTGCCCGGCAGACAGTGGAAGTGCAAGGGTTCCGAGGCAAGCATGTTCCAAAAGCAGCTGGGTCACCGGGACGAGAAAACAGCGAAAGGGGAAAGGATGGAGTGAGTTCAGATATAAAAGGTGAGTCTAAGAGGCATGGCAAGCCTTAAAGCTCGTGGAAAGGACTATAGATTTTTATGCGGAGTGTGACAGAAGCCCTTTGAGAATGTTGTGCAAAGCAATGATACACTGTAATGTATATACTTAAAACACACACAGATTTTTAGATAAGTTTGATAAAAGTCTACATTGTTCTAAGTCAGGTGACTGGTGCTGATGCTGGACTAGGGTTTCAGAGAGAGAGAGCTACAGAAAGTAATCAGATTCAGGATATATTTAAACAGGAGAGCGCCAATGGAGTTGCATTTATCGACATGAAGAGGATCGGAAGAGACGGGTGGTTCTGTCTACTCTGGACTCGTTGGGTTTGAGATGACTATTACAACGTTAAATAGTGCTGTCAGTGTCAAAAAGACAATGAGTCTGTAAGTCTAGGTACAAACTGGAGTTTGATCAGATTTCAGCACGGTGATGTTATTCAAAGTTAAGGGCTATCTAATATTACTAACAAACGAGTTTAAAGAAAGAAGATAGATGTCTCCAAGAACTAAGTCATGAGCAAGTCAACACTCCAAGGTGAAGAGAATAAAGAAGGAGCCATTTTAATGTAGGGGGAGATCCAAGAGAGCAGAGGAGTAACAGGAAAATTGAAAGTCAAGGGGGTGGGAGGAGGGAGGAGGGGGATCTGTAGATGGTATGTGGAGTAGAAAATTTCTTAATAAAGAAAAATGAAAAAAAAAATGAAAGTCAAGGAGGCATTTGATCAATGAATTGAGAAGATGAGAATCACTGATTTTGCAAGTAAATACCTTGGAAAGAGGAATTAGTGAGAACATTTGGTCACAGCTGAAATTCTGAGAGGAGTGAGGTTGAGAATGAATGAGGGTACGATGGCTTTATGAAGTAAGGGAAACGTTTTTAAGAATTGCCGCAAAGAAGTGTGGAGAAACGGAGCAGATATGGAAAAAAAGTGTGGAGGCGAACAGGGTTTCTTGGGTTTTGTTCTTTGAGACTGGAGACATACTGTACTTATGTGATGATACAAATGATCCAGAAAACATGGGTACTTTCTTAAAGAGATGGGGGCGGGGCGGGGGGGGGAGTTTCACTTAACCAAAGCGAAGTCTCTAAAGTGAGCACAAGGAGGTTTGGGCCACATCATTCTGGATTGATTACAAAGAAAATGGGGGTGGCTGGGGACGTACCTCAGTTGGGAGAGTGCTCACCTAGGGAGTGTGAAGCCCTGGTTATGTCACACCTAAAATCCCAGCACCTGGGGTGTAGAAGCAGGAGGATCAGAAGTTCAAGGTCATCCTCAGCTACATATCGTGCTCAAGGCCAGCCTGTCTCTAAAAAATTAGTTTATTTGACCTAAGAAGAAAGTGGTTGACAGACAACACACAGTAGTGTTAGTATGATTTCTTAGTGACAACCTTATCTAAGCCCTGTTGATGCTGGGAAATAGAGGAAAGAGTGAGCAAAGGAATGGGAGATTCAGGAAGCCTCAAAGAGATCGAGGAAGAGACTGGAGCTGGGTCCGTGAGATACAACATGAGCAGCTGAACCAAAAAATTGGTCTGGGAAGTTTTGTATAATGTACAGTTTGATTAATGTTCTAAGAATTATTTCTAATATATTGCTGTGTGGTGTGCTTGGTATGAAAACAGTCAGACAAAATAGTGCATAGGATAAAAAAATGAACACACATTTTCTTTCTCCCCTGAGTGTACCCCTATTAACACTTTGGTACGCATTCTTATATATGTATGTGTACACCATACATATACATATCTATATACTTATGATTACTTTACAAAAGCCAGATCGTATACTATTTATACTATTCTGTAATTTGTTATTTATACATAACAATATATCTTTTGTACTTTTCCATCTCTATAAAGCTAGCTCTGCCTTCTGCCTTATAAAAATGTGAATAGATAATACATGAATATGATACACTATATATAGGACAACAGGATAGTCTTTCAGTCTTCCAGCCAATTTCTCCCCAGAGAAAACCACTATTAGCTTCCTTAAATGTCTTTCCACAGTCACACAATGCATAGAAACATACTGAACATACATATGTATGTGCATATACAAACAGTAGCACACCACACATATTTTTCTGTACTTTGCCTATTAAAGGCCAGTTATATATCTTGAAAGTGATTCCATGTAGAGAACTACCCCATTCCCTTAAATGACAACATAGTGTTCTATTGTATATTCATTTTATTGAATTCCATACTTGGGCATTTCTAATTTTTCACACTTAGCTAAACACAACCACATTAAATAAAAAGTAGCATGTACTCAGCAACAACACCAAAGAAAAGGAGAGAAAAATTGAAGCTAAAGAAGCCCCCCCCCCTCCAAAAAAAAAGGCAGTTGAGAGCAAAGCCGGGCGGTGGTGGCACACGCCGTTAAGCCCAGCACTCGGCAGGCAGAGGCAGGAGGATCTTTGTGAGTTTGAGGCCAGCCTGGTCTACAGAGAGAGATCCAGGAAAGGCACAAAGCTACACAGAGAAACCCTGTCTCGAAAAACCAAGAGAGAGAGAGAGAGAGAGAGAGAGAGAGAGAGAGAGAGAGAGAGAATGTAAAGAATTGTGTGTTGAGGCTAAGTGTAGAGCTGAGGTAAAGTAATAGAGTCCTTACATAGCATGCACAAGGCCCTGGGTTCCATCATGAGCACTGCAAAGCAATATATATATATATATATAAAGTCTGAGGCTAAAGCTTTGTCTAGGAGATGTTGAAGTAACTATTTAAAATCCTAAGTGAAAATGTTCTTATCAAGAAAGAACTGGCTTTATTACTTTCCAGCAAGATGCATGGAGGTGCCCCTCTGTTTTGATACCCTACATCTTTAAATTAACCTTGATGCAACATCTTTCCCCCTCTCTTTTTCTTTTTCTTTCTTTCTTTCTTTCTTTCTTTCTTTCTTTCTTTCTTTCTTTCTTTCTTTTTTTTTTTTTTTGTTGTTGTTGTTGTTTTTCGAGACAGGGTTTCTCCATGTAGTTTTGGTGCCTGTCCTGGATCTCACTCTGTAGACCAGGCTGGCCTTGAACTCACAAAGATCCGCCTGCCTCTGCCTCCCGAATGCTGGGATGAATGGTGTGAGCCACCGCCACCTGGCGCAACATCTTTCTTAAACCAGTCAATACATAGTTAAAACTCAGCTTCTAAACTCACGTGGAGATTCATGTCCACTCGAGGGTCACATAACCAAATGGGGGGGGTTTGCGAAGAACGCAGCAGTGAAGGGTTTCTGAGTGCAAAGTAACCAATAGTTCATTTAATTCAAATGCAAAACAAATCTGAGGTGTTTCTGGCCATGCTCACCTGTGCAGCATCCCACAAATTCAGTGTGTCCTTTTCCTGAGGGCACAGAACATGCACATTTAACACTTCACATGTATGCAGCAGCAACAAATGCTGACCTGAGAATGCTCTATTCCATGGATCACAATGTTATTATCTCTACAGTGCTTTCTGCCAGCTTAGAGACACAGTGGGTTAATTATAGAGAATAGAGACTGCTACTATTTACTTGTCATTATTTCTAATATGCAGTTATCAAACTAGTCTATTTTTTGGATTGGATTGGATTCAAATGTTTGATTTTTAATTTTGTTATTTTGTTTACTGACTTGGTTTTATTTTTTAATGTATTGAATGAGTTTTGGCTTGGGATTAAGACGGAATTGCCAACAATCTCTGAAATGACCCTGACTGTAGTTCCGCCATTTCTCACTCTTCTGTCATTTTGCAAATTTTTATTCGAAGTAGTATTCTCAGCATTGATGGTTATAAAATCAAAATAATAATCAGCTCTGGAGAATGTTGAAGATGTTCTGTGTCCTGCCAATATCAAATAGTCTACCAAGAAGTAGTCTACCTTCTGTCACAATGAGCAAGCGCCTGCATCTCTTTAGTACACAGGTTTTTTTCATCTTTAATATATAGTAAAATTGTCGAACGATGGTGGCACATGCCTTTAATCCCAGCACTTGAGAGGCAGAGGCCTGTGAGGTCGAGGCCAGCCTGGTCTACAGAGCAAGTTGCAGCACAGACTACAAAGCTACTCTAAAGAAAACCCCTGACTCGAAAAACATATATATATATTAATATATATGAATAATTTAAAACATATTTCTAAATGATTTATTAGGAGTAAATGTTTGATTTATAGAACTACCTTACATACCTGGAGTCATATAAAAATTTCTCAAGGGAAAGGGACCACGAATGAAAACAGTTTAAGAAACCCTGGTCTAGATGGTCCCTTTTGTTACCAAGCATGCCTGGCTAAGAAGCAACACGCCTCGGTGTGACAATGGCTATTGTGATGATATTTTTTAGAGGGGTATATTATACAGATTGCAATCAAATTAGAATTATTGAAATTTATTTGTCATAAAAAATGAAAATATATAGTTCCTTTTAAAATGAATTATTAACTAAATTGACAAAACAGGCTTTTTAGAGTCAGGAATCTCTTCAGGAGGGTATTGTTGTTGTTGTTGTTTTGTTTAAGATAGAGTCTCTCTATGTAGTCCAGTCAGGGCTCCAACATGAGGTTCTCCTACTTAAGCCTCCTAAGAGCTAGAATTTCACCACACCCAACTGAGTGGAGGCTTGGGATGTGGAGGGTCCCCGTTCTGTGACCACTGGGTAGATGAGTGAAGTTCAGTCATCTGCTTCTCTTTGCTGGATTAAGTGTCTCTCCTTCAACATGCTGGGAGAAACAGGCATGTGCAGGTACATGGCAGATGGGTTTCAAGCATGGTGCTTTTTCTCCTTCAACATGCTGGAAGAAACAGGCATGTGCAGGTGCATGGCAGATGGGTGTCAAGCATGGAGCTTTCTCTCCTTCAACATCCTGGGAGAAACAGGCATGTGCAGGTACATGGCAGATGGGTGTCAAGCATGGAGCTTTCTCTCCTTCAACATCCTGGGAGAAACAGGCATGTGCAGGTACATGGCAGATGGGTGTCAAGCATGGTGCTTTTTATGCAGTCATGTTACTATGACTGGTCAAATGATAGGAAGCAGGGATACTGGAATCAAAGAGATGTTTATATGAGAAGCAGCAGCCTTTGCTAACTCCATGCCTTGCGCCTACCTACCTCACTAACTAGTAGAGAACCTTTAAGAGAGCCAAAACTTTCAGTGGCTTGTTCCATAAGTTATGGGAAATAAGTACTGTGGTTTTTGTTTCATTTGTATTTTTGCTTTTCTTCCTTTGTTTTTTTTTTTTTTGTCTTTTTTTGGAAATCGTTTTTTTCCTCAGATAATATATCATGATTACAGTTTCCCCTCCCTCTGCTCCTCCCATTTCCTCCCCACCTCTCTTCATATCTAGATCCACCCCCTTTCTGTCTTTCATCAGAAAACAGGCTTCTAAGAGATAATGATAAATTATAATGTAGTAAGATAAAACAAAAACTAACAAATTGGAATTGGACAAAATAAACAAACAAAAGGAAAAGAGCCCCCAAAGGGTAAGAATCAGAGACCCACTCAGGAATCCCCAAAAACATAAAAACACTAAACTGGAAGCCATAAAATATATGCAGAGGACCTAGTGCAGACCTGTGCAGGTCCTGGACATGCTACTGCAGCTTTTGTGAGTTCACATGAGCTTTGCTCATGTTGATTTAGAGGGCCTTGTTTTCTTGGTGTCCTCCATCCCTCTAGCTCTTATATTCTCTCTGCCTCCTCTTCTGTGGTGTTCCCTGAGCCCTGGGGGAAGGGATTTGATGGAGACATCCCATTTAAAGCTATTTCAATGTCTCTCACTCTCTACACAACATCTGACTGTGGGTCTTTATATTCCCATCTGCTGCAGGAAGAAGGTTCTCTGATGATGGCCAAACAAAAGACAAATCTATGAGTATAGCAGAATGTCATTAGGAGTCCTTTTATTGCTTTTTTTTTTCTTTTTTAGAACAGTAGTACTTGGTTTTATCCTAGGTCCCTGAGCTATTGAGTCTCAGGTTTTTGGTCACCCAAGACGTGTTGGATCTGGACATTTCGTGGAGTTGTCCTTAAATCAAATCAGGTATTGATTGGTTACTCCAGCGGGCTTTGAACCACCACTGCCCCAGCATATATCTTACAGACACAACAGCATCGCAGATCAAAGGGTTTGTGGCCGGGTTGGTATCTACATTTCTCTTTGGTAGCATGTAGAGTACCTTCCTGTACCAGAGACAGAAGCACATAGGGATGAAGGCTTCATTTAGGCACCAGCTCAGTTTCTCTATGTTCAGTGATTGAAGCATGTGTTGTAAACTATGAGAGGTAAACATGGCTTTCATGTCAGGGAGACCTGGGGTTAAATGTTGGCTATATTTCTTATTGACTGTATAATATCAAAGGACTTGTTTAATTTTTACATGGACTTCGTCACCTGAGAAGCACTTAAGCTAAGGTTGACATGGGGCTGCCACATAGCTGCTGCTTACTAAGAAGTTCTGCCTTTGATCAATTTGTGAGTGGAACTCAAGCTTCTACTCTGAACCACAAACTTAAGGCAATAGAGATGGTCAACTGCTTCTCTCATAAAGGGTCTCATGGGATTTCAAATATAAAGTACATAAAACTAGAATTATAAAGCTGGATATAGCTTTATAACCATTAAGATCCTCCTCAATAGCCCTTCTTTTTATAAATGAGGGAAGCAAGGTTCAGAAGATCAAGGGACTTGCTCCAGGTCCCAGAACTGGTAGGAAGGTCAGAATTAGAGATGTTCCCTGTTTTCCAGCCCCACTGTTTTTCACCTCTTGCCACTTTCAAGCCGCATGTTCAATAAAAAATGAAATTGATGTCCCTTAAGCTGGTAGTGAGAATACCATTCTCTACTATTACAACATGTACTGTACTCAATGTGCATTATCACATAGCCTAAGTCAAATCCTGTGACATGGCCCTCATTTCACCAATGACAGCACCAGAAAACATGGAAAATCTCCCTTGTTGCTGCAGAGGTGGATCAAAAGACCCAGCAAAAAGTAGGCAATAGCTGAGGCCTCAGGACCCATCCAGAGTTGTTGGGGGAGACTGGGGATAAGGAGATGAGCTCCATATACCCTACAAGGCCCCCCAATCAGCTTTCCCGAGCTGGACCTGTGTCTCCTGATCCTAGGCCTCCCTGGAGGAGTCCTAAGATTCCCAAAAGCCTGATGCATTTCCCCATAACGGCTTATCCTCCACTCCCACAACCTGCCTTCTCTACTCCTACCCTCTACAGATGAGTACGTCTCCACTGTGTTGATGTTACAGTTACAGTTCCCCCAGCCTGGGCATACAGGAAACAGAGTCCGGTGAATTCCTAACACCCCAAACCTCTAGAGCCAAGTCAGCAAATAATGTACCTCAGGGGTGCGGGGGAAGAAAAACATAAAGAAAGAAAGAAAAATCTTCTGGGCTCCTTCTCTAAAGCAAGCTAAAAACAAACAAACAAATAAACAAACAAACAAAAAACCAGCCAGGTGGTGGTGGTCTATGCCTTTAATCCCAACACTCCAGAGGAAAGGGCAGGCAGATCTCTGTGAGGCCAACCTGATCTACAAAGGGAGTTCCAGGACAGCCAGGACTGTTACACAGAGAAACCCTTTCTTGGAAAAAAAAAAAAAAAAAAAAGAACAAGGACAACAACAGAAAAACCAATTGAATAGCTACACTCCATGTCTGACTCACCAGACTCATTGGTGAAGGGGAAGATCATCCACCTGGAAGCCTACCCAGTTCATTCTGGACACCTGCCTGTCTACCCAGGAGTGACTACTGTGGGAATTCTCATCAAGAAGACTTCCCCAAACCTTGACCTGGAGTCTGCCTCTACATATATCCTGGAAGTCACACAGGACTCCACTTCAGCTCTGCCCACCATTACTTTTTGCATGGCCTCTAGCTCTGTGGTAGCCATATAACCCAGCAGACACAAATTTTCAAACTCAGCTAAGTGTTGACCTCATTCTAAAGCCCTCTGATGGCAGCTTTGCCTCTGGGAGTCAGCCATACTCCCGAGTCCTCTCTGCTCAGCGAGTGCCACCTTGTCTCTCTCCTCCACATCATCATTATAATTAATAAGCAACAATATCATCCCTCGTGGTTAGATGCTTATTAGTTGTTAACTGGCCTTAGCATCATTATCTCATTAAGCCTTTCCAGCTAAATTACTTTATCAGCTTCCCTCCGAAGGGGGTCTGTGCTGTCTGCTTGCAAGGAATCCTAAGCACAAACAGGGGAAAGTAAAAGGGAAACCACAGGCACTTAGAGCAACTCCCAACATGAACTTTTTTTTTCAATTAACATTGTGTCTACTACTTTACATTGCTATAAATCCTCTCATGTAAGCGTTTCAAATAACACCCAGAAGCTCTTTAACTTATGACAGCCATTTTTATGGAGGGCGAAATGTTGCAGAAAACATATTATAAAATATTTACGACAACTTAAACTTCCTCCCTCCTCACTACCTATGCTTGTATTTGGATAATTGGTCTCTAGTTCTTCTATGGGATGTTAAATTTGGAAGTCTTATATTAAGGGCCGTGAAGAGGCTTGCTCACATACTCCCCACTTCAGTTACTCTAGTCTCAATCTTTTCTTAACTTCCCAGATAATGCTTACCTTTTCTTTCCGCTAATAGCAATCATTTTATAAATCAACCTTTTACAAAGGGAGACGAAGACTATTCTCCTCATAAATGAATGGCGAACACAGACTAATGCACTCCTCTAGATGTGCTTTCATTCCGAAAGAAGAGTGACATTTACTGCTTCTTCTATTGTCCTGACTTTATGTGTTAACCATGAACGGTGTGGGTCTTTTCCACCTCTCTCTCCAGCTTGTGCGCCTTCCCCAGAGGTTGGTGAGTCGCTGTGCAGAATTGGAACTTGCCTTTTACAGCCTCTTGGTCACATTTTGTTTCCCGTTCCAATTATGTCCTCCCTCCTCTGCCTTCCTCAGTCCTTAATCATCTCCACATAATTCGTCATTCACCCTCGCTTTCCCAAGTAATCTCCCCTTTCTAAATATATCTTATTATTCCAGCCTCCTTATTGCACACGTCCTTCAAACCCAATTATTCATTTGATTTTCCCACAAATTGGGCCATCGTACTGGGTGTGCAGCCCTTTCCTCTGTTCCATTGTCTTGTTCCTCTGCCTCCATCCCTACTCACTAAATTCTTTATTTCCATCAGAGCAGGCCAGGAGTTGACATGGTAGAGATACATCTCTGTCTCTGTGTTTGTTTACTTACTTGTTGAAACCCAATTATCATTATAAGGGGTGAAATTGAGATTTGTAACTGGAAAGCGCCCCCCACCACAGAAGCAATCAAGGTCTAGTTTTTTGTTGTTGTTGTTTTTTGGTTTTTAAATCTCATCGGGGCAGTAAAGAAAATTCATCCTCAGATCAAATAGTATAAAATAGTATTACTCTGAGATAAATTAACCATTTTTTTTCTCCTTCAGAGATGAAGTTCAGCATGATGTCCAAAAGACACCTTCTGGGTTGAAAATCAACCCTAACTCTGAATCTCTCTTTACTCTGGGCTTCTTTTCTTGTCCATTGTTTTCTTGGAACAGCATTTACCTTTCCATTTTTTTTTAATGTTTTATTTTATTTTAAAAACTCCACAGGCTCCAAGGGCCTTGCCCTTCTTCTTTATTTACCTTTAA
Source organism: Peromyscus attwateri (assembly GCA_902168425.1). NCBI lineage: Eukaryota > Metazoa > Chordata > Mammalia > Rodentia > Cricetidae > Peromyscus > Peromyscus attwateri. The sequence goes on along the minus strand of CABHPP010148815.1, from coordinate 7,434 downwards.
TTTTTAAAAACCTCAGGAAGAATTCCTTTGAAAACTGGAGACATTCATTATTTTCATTTTGATTATTTTCTCAGCCTCAAGATCCTCATTCCCTTCTGCTTTTTCAGCGAATGTGTCCCTTTTCGGATTTGTGTCAGGGACAAAAGGTCCATTTCCCATCTTCGCTCCTTGTCACCTTCCCGTTCTCATCACTTCTCCTTAGCTGCTTGATTTTACTCCACATCAACCCTGTGTTTTATGCTGATCGTGCTTTGCAGTTGGTATGGTTGCCGAATTTCCCCTGCCCTGTCTCCTGGTCAGGAGGGCAACCATGTTGTTCCCACAATGCTCCTGAATGCTAGCAGAGGAAAGGCATCATGATCATGTACTTCATTAGCCATAACACCAAGATGGTTGAATTAAACACGTCAGTGTGAGGGCACACTCATTATCTTATGCTTGTAGGAAGAATTGCAGCAATTGCCCAAATTCTATCTTTTTATTGAACTTCTCTGAAGAATAGTGCTCATTTTTCAAGGTTATTGATTTTCCCTTTCCATCACAGGTATATAAGATCCTCACATGAGAAGAAGTTTAGTGAATTGTAAGCACAGAAACCTGGCGTGCATGTCCCACCTAGTCTGCCCTTCTTTTACTGTAGACTAGCAATAAGTATAGACTGCTTGGGTAAAGGGAAAACCAGCATTTTGAATTAATTGACTGAATGTGTGTTTCTTTGAAAAGACCTGAGCTTCCCTAAGTTCATCCTTTTTTAAAATAATCTAAATTATCTAGTGTTTTTTCTAAAATATGACCCTTTTCTCCCTCGGTTTTCTATTACAATTCACACACGATTTCTCTTGAGGTTCACTAGAGTCTAATTTTCTTCATTATTCAATTTGGTTCTTGTTAAGTGAGACAGACATTCACTAGCAAGATGAACATTTAAATTTTGGCAAATAAGTTCATTAGTATTCAGAAAGCTTTGCCACCCTCGTATTTAATAAACCTTTCCATTACAGAGTAAGAAATCGTACAAAATAGTCAAACAAATTAGCAATGGGACCACCAAGAGAGTACATTCACCCTTAACAAGGAAATGTCTCAGTTTATCAGTTTTCTGTCAATCATTAAAACAAGAAAGATGAACCTTGCAATTATATACAGGGAAACATAGCTCCTCATTCTTTCCACCCTACCTGAAGCAGAAGAGTTTTAATTGCTTGGAAAAAATAAGATTTTTCCTTTCTCTTTAGGGATAAAGAAAACATATATAAGTTGCTTTAAGGTCAATGGCTGGAACTACAACACACCAGACCATTCAAATGAGAAGCAGGAAGAGCAGTCTATCATCTCTATATTTTGTCTTCACAGAGCTAATATTCAGATACTTGGGAGTGTGAAAATGCTCAACAGACTCTTCTCCTCATTAGGATGTTTAGAATTATATGGATTTACTAATTCCACTTCTGCCGAAAGGGAGGAATGCTGCACTAAATATTTGAAAACGAACTGGGCATGGTTACATGACTGTAATCCCAGTGGTCTACCCATATGGAGGCAGAAGACTCAGAAGTTCGAAGCCAGCCTCAGCCACAAGGTCCATTTGGGTTACCTGTGACTCTGTCTCAAAGCACAAAACTTAAAGTTCTTTTTTTTTTCAGACAATATATTTTTATCATGTACTTTCCAACTCCACACAGATCCTCCCTACCTCCCTACCCAACCAACTTCCTGCTATCTCTCTTTCAAAAGAAGTGAAAAGCGACAACAAAAACAACAAAAATCAAAACATACAAACAAACTAAAAAAGAAATAAAATCAATAAGACAGAAAAAATACCAAAACAAAACAGAAAGGATACACTAGACATGGATTCCAAAAAATTATAGTTGAATGTTTGCTAATCATTTAAGTTGTTTTTTTCATTTATTTTGTTTATCTTTGTTAGCATTCAGGCATCTATACTGGCCTGCCTTTAGGGTCCTGACAGGGTGTACCTCAGCTGCAGCCACTAAGAGCACCCCTGTGCACATCTGCTATGTTTCCTTATAAAAGGCAGGCCTTGTACACCTCCCATCTCTCTCTCTTTCTCTTCCTTCGCTCTCAGCCCCAGGGACCAGTCTCTGCCCCTTTTTCTGCCCCTTCTCTCCCCTCCCCTCAATAAACTTCCTACATGGGCCCTGTTGTGTGGAGTAACTCCTTTCCACTGTTTTTAAAATACAACAATCTTGGCCCTTTGTTTCTCTTACCTCTTATCAGAAAAGTTTATCTCATGAACTTTATACTGTCTTTAATATATTTGCCAGGTAGGAAATAAAGACAAGAAGAGGAGATGAATATTATCCTTGGTAGTGATATTTATCTACATAAAGAAAGGTAATAGAGACAGTAAGAGCTCTTGGTCATAGAGAAGTGTAGACATTACCTGGAGGTACCTATTCCTTGACCTGAACTGAAAAAGAAAGTGAAAGTCAGTCAAGAGTCATTCATTTCCCCACTTAATGATATTAAACTGAAATGTCTGAAGTCATTCCCTATGACAAAAAGACTCAAAACAAATAGTATATGTCAACAGCTCTGAACCTGAAATTCCATTGTTTTGTGTATCTTGGACTTAAAGATAAGTATTCAGTGGATTTGTTGATAATGAAATAGAAATGAGAAATTGCTAAAAGGATTCCCAATGAGGTCAGAACTCACAGCAACATTTTTGTCTGATTAGTGTTTTTCCATTCCTTTTTTAAGAAGTGGCAAGCCATGAGGGTGGTACAGAGAAAAACAGTGCATAGAAAGTATATCTATTTATTGAGAAGTATTTTGGGGTTTAGATTCTTTCTACTTGGGCAAGGACAGGTTGCAGGGAGTAGAGTATTTGGTGTTCTCCACAGGCTGGAAGGTGGTCCTTCTGCACACATCCTGGAAGGAAAATGTCCCTCTTCCTTATACCTGGAGAAGGTTCTTTTTGTGGTAACCCTGGGTCTGAATGGTAACTTAGATGTCTATCTTAGTGTTTGATAAAATTTCTTAGGGACTATATGGTCCCTGTTTGCATGTGGTTACCTCAAGGGTGCTACAGCACACTGCCTAGATACAATTGGTTCCTGCCAAAGAAAATGCCAGAAGGTAGAAGGAAAGGGAAGGCTCTCTGGAAAAGTGAAGGGAGTCTGAGAAGTGTCAAGTTTAGCATGTATCTCCAAATCCAACACGTATCTGATGCACAGCACATAGCATAAGCTCAGTAGAGATGTGAACAAGCAAAGGACATGAGGAAAGGCAGCAAGCCGCAATGAAGGAGGACTTAGAGTTAGCTTCTTCTTAACTCCACAGAAGAACTCAATGTGTACTTAAAAAGTTGATAAAACAGACATCCTCTCAAAAATTTAAAAAAAAAAAAAAGTTTATGGAGGCGCTGAATATATATGATCTAGCAACTGAAGGCAGGGTATTTTGAAACTGACCCCTGTAGCCTGGGGCCTGATATTAAGACTTTCAGAGTGCCAGGTGGTGATGGCGCTCACCTTTAATCCCAGCACTCACTCAGGGGGCAAAGGAAGATAGAGCTCTGTGAGTTCAAGGCTAGCCTGATCTACAAAGCAAGTTCCAGGACACAGAGAAACCCTGACTTGAAAAAACAAACAAATGAACAACAACAACAACAACAACAACAAAACCAACAAAAAAAGACTTTCAGAACTAGAAGGGGTTTTAAAGTCACTCAAGAGACATCCACAGGGAATGGGAAATGGCTTGCCTACAATCACATAGCTTTTTAGTATTATAAAAAAAAAAAAAAGAAGAAGGAGGAGGAGGAGAAGGAGAGGAAGGAGAGGAAGGAAGAAAGGAAG
>CABHPP010148814.1:0-84152 GCA_902168425.1 Peromyscus attwateri | reverse complement strand
ATCAAATATGCCAAAAGAATGTTATCATATTTCTACAGCCCTTTACAATAAATTTTGGAAGATATTATTTTAATTTCACTAATGCAGTTAGTATAATCAGCCCACACATTCAATATAATTTTTTCAACCTTAAAATTTACTCATCTCATCAAAGTGAAATAAATGTTTATTTGTAGGATATACAGAATAGCTAAATGTACTATCTTGAAGTACCTGGTAGTTGTAACAGTTTGATGTTAGAATTAGCTACAAAATTAATCTGTGCTTTATAAATTGCCTCCATATATTTGTTAAGAATATACTGTATATTAGAATTATATATGAACTCCTGGGTTTCTTATTACTTGCTTCACACAAAAGCTTACACTAAACTTTGCTAATTAAATAAATGCTTCTGCAGACTATAACCTGTCACACTTCACAGTATGTTTTCTAATCAAGGAGACACTTTCAAGACTTTAAGGTTTTAACAGTGGAAGAAAACTGAGTATTAAGGAAAGATGAGCAATGTGCAAAACAGATACTCATGAGCAAGAGTTTATGTCTGTGGCTTTGAGGGGAATAGCTAATTTGCCAATAAGCAACATGAGTCTGCTCTTAGATCTCATCAGCTTTCTCAGAGAGTGCTGCCATGATTTTTTATGCCTAATGTTCTAATTTCTTTCTTAAAAATTGCAAATATCTGTTAAGTGCTATATTGTTTAAACCAACCACTGATAACACACCAAAATGCACTTTGTTTTTTGAAAGCTTAGTAAAGGAGTCTATGAGATCATGGTAGACCCACGAGCCAGCATGCAGGGTAGAAGTCTAGAAGCCTGGAGCAAGCAGCCTAATCAGATGCTGCAGTGCTCATCTTGACCTCAATTTTATCCATACAAATATCTTTCCATCAATATGTGAAAACAGATGCTTCATTAATATCTGCTCCAATTGCATTTTACTTTTAGATACATTTCCACAAACCAAAGCAATTCTAACATGCTATTTAGATGGGATTAAGCATTTTCTTTTTTTGTAATTTGTTTTATTCATTTTACAAACCAACCACAGATTCCTCTCTCATCCCTCCTCCTACTTCCCTCCAGCCTCTCCCCACTTTAAGACCCACTCCCCATCTCCTCCTCCAAAAGATAATGCATCCCATGGGGAGTCAACAAAGTCAGGTACCTTCAGTTGAGGCAGGACCAAACCCCCTCCCCTCTGCATCAAGGCTGAGCAAGGCAGGCATCCTAACATCAAAAAATTATAGTTCATGACTGAGCATTTCCAGAGAGATTATTTAGATGAACAAGTGCATGTTATCTTAACACACAATTATTCACATACATATAAGATGTATGTATTTTCAAATGTAGAGCCATTACTACCATTTAATTTCTAGTAGGGACTTGACGGTCAAATATGTACATAAACACAGTAGCAACTGCTGTTTACTTAGAACTGCTGTCTAGGTTACTTAGCACTTACAGATTAATAGTACAGCATAAATATATAGTGATGATCAAAACAAAATAAGATATTATCTTAGAAAATATTAGTTCCTCTAAATAATAGCAGTTCTCAGATGAGTATTTCCTCTATGTTTTCACAGTCCCACAATTTCTAACACACTGTGGATAGCACATTGTTTCTTTCTTAGTCATTACAAGTTTGCCCTTGGTAAAACAGGAGTGTTTAATGAGCTTCAAAATTCCAAAATAATACACTCAGACCATTGACAAAACAGTTCCATCCTTTGCATACAGGAGACAGTTGTGTAGCTGGGTCTGTCTGAGGAGCCCCTTGGCAGTGGGATCATGATCTATCCTTGGTGCATGAGCTGGCTTTCTGGATCCCATTACCTATGGTCGGACACCTTGCTCACCCTTGATGCAGGAAGGAGGGGCTTGGTGCTGCTTCAACTGAATGTACCAGGCTTCACTGACTCCCCATGGGAGGACTTACCCTTTTGGAGGAGAGGATGGCCAGTGGGCCAGAGAGGAAGCAGGGAGTAAGGGGAGCAGGAGGAGGGATGAGATGGGGATCTGTGGTTGGTATGTAAAATGAATAAAAAATTAAAAACAAAAACAAAACAGTTCCACCATTTTAATTTTTTAAATGTTTTATTTTCTGTTCGTATATGCATATAGTATGTTTATATCCATTGCATTCTCTATATTTGTGCGATGTTGGACCATCTACTAGAGAATGGGCAGCTTCTCCGTTATTTGTCACTTAAGAAAATAAACTCTTCCTCTCCCAATAGCCATCAACTTATAATAGTTCCTAAGATGGGGGGGGGGATTTATGAGTGTTTCCCATATCCATGCTGGGATTTTGGTTGACTTAATCTTGTACAAACCTCATGCATACAGAATTAGCCATTGTGAGTTCATGTGTACAACTGTACCTGTCATATCTGGCAAATATATTTCACTACAGATATCCACTCCCTATGACTCTTATGATATTTCTGCTCTTCCTTGATTGTCTCTGAGTCATGATGGGAGAGGGTGTGGTATAGATGTCCCATGTAGAACTGAATCCTCCATATTCTCTTAACCTCAATACCTTGACTGGTTGTTGGTCTCTACATAAATTGCCATCTGCTACAAAGAGAAGTTTTCCTAATATGGGTTAAGAGATTACTAATATGTGGCCAGAAATATAAGAACTTAGGGGGGCAGTTTATTTCTATGTCCATTTAGCAGATGATTAGTACATTGTTCTTTACAAATAAAAGCATATTGATGTGAGGTCTATGGTTTTAAAAGCTTCTATGTGAGTGTTCTTTTAATTTTTTTTTTTTTTCGTGTTTTGACTTGTCCTTTTTCCTCTCCTTACTTCAGCTGTGCATTCAGTGGGTGGTGGCAAATTTTCAGGTGCACTTTAAACTGACAGAACACTATTGCATATATAGTTCATTATTAATCAACATGTCACCATAGGGAAGTTAGATCTGTATCTTAACCATTAACGTATAGGCCTTAAAACTGTATTAACAACATCAGGTTCATCCTTTGCTTGTAAAATAGCAAAACTTTAATAACTTATTCCTTTAAGGATCAATGCCTGATCCTGGAGAAAGAAATGTTCTCTTTATCTCTCAACCATATGTTCTTCCTTGACATGGACCTCGGAACAGGTGTTTTGTTGTTTTCTGTAAATTGTCCTTACTTTCTCCAAGGCAGTATCCTAGCTCCTCATGGATCTCAACGAGGCAGTCCCTCCTCCATTACTCTGCCTATTCAGGCTCAGTCAGTCCTACAGGCAATATCAGATTCTTCTTCTTTTCTATCTTTACTCCCTGAATAGTCATGGTATATTAGGCAGATCTATGTAATACTTACAATAATATTCTGATCATCTTAGTATTGCATCAATTTCTATGAAACTTTGCTAAGATTTGTTCTCCTTGAGTGTTTTAGAAGTTGTGCTGAGTAAAACCCTGAGGGTGGTTTTTGTTTCAAGCTGTCCTGCTTCCCTTTGCTCTACTTACCAAAGGTCAGGGGGAACATATGGCCCCAGTGATTCGGAAGTTACCACAAGCAAGTGTATTCAGAGCACTGGGCACCCATCCCAAATGGAAGTCAATTTTCTCGCTTCAGTTGTTTTCCTACTGAGTACTTAAACTTTGGGCTAATAGCCAACTTTGTGCTTCAATCTGCTCATCAAATGTTGAAACAATAGTTATCTCCACTTGCACAACAATTTCCCAACATATTAGTTTGCTGTCATTTAAAGCTGCAGAAAATAGAGCTATGCTTTGTCAGCTGCAAGTCTAGGACAGGACACATTAGCTCCTCCACTTACTCTTGTTTCTATCACTGCTTTGGAGACTTATTCAAATGCTATGGTCCAGCTTTTTTGTTTCACCTCTTAAAGCAACAGAGTCCCATGGTATGCAACAAATGTCATATGACAAATCAAGTGCATATTTATCATGTGAAAAAATAATCCTACTTCCCCTGTAACAAGGCTTGCTAAAGTTCATCATTCTCCAGTGGCTCATTTTCTTTTCTGCAACACAGGCAGAAAGATTTTTTTTGCTTAGAAAGTGAAACTATATTTCAATTTCTCATTTATTTATTAAAACTCTCCCTTATACTATAATAATTTATTATATTGTTTATTATTTATTATTATGTTGTGTGTGCAGTGTACGTGTATCACACATGTGAGTGCATGTGTGTAGGTATGTACATATGTACAGGTTGGAGGTCAATATCTGGGATGTATTTATCAATTACTCTATAATTTATTTTTTCAGACAGGGTCTCTCAATGAACTTGGAACTTACCCATTTAGCAAGATGAGCTGGCAGCAAATTCCAGGGATCCTATTGTGTCTGCCTCCCAACACTAGGATGACAGGTGAGAACCATCATGTCTTACTTTTTATGTTGGTGCTGGGAATCGAACTCCAGTCTTCATGCTTGCCCTGCAAGCACTTTGCTGGCAGCCTTGTCTCCAGCTCCAAATTTTGGGATTCTAAACATTGGCAACTCGTATATTCAAGTATAAAACAAACTTTTAAATACAAATAATAATATTTATAATAATAAAAAATATAGCTGCTCTTTATACACACACACACACACACACACACACATAAACACACCCTATATCCAAAATATATCCAAAGATTATTGATTCATTTTTTTTACCTCTGCAAGTAAATATCATCTTACCCAAACTGGAGGTGACATTATGGTCTTGTGGCAAATTAATTTATTTCTAGCCCTTCCTTTGTTTGAAACAGCATGCATTCTGCGAGCCTATTAACATGCCTGCAGGTATTATTTCCATCATTATACTTCATTTCCTGTACTTATAACAGAGCTTTTAAAAATACATGAAGATGGAAAATGAATGTGTGACTTTATTGTGTCTTCATTGTGCATTGTGCACAAAATCACCAAGTGCTGGCCCAGATTCTATCTGATATTAACACCTTCCTAAAAGTGTCCCAGCCTTTGCCATGCTCTGACACATTTGCTAACATAATCCATCTTACAAGAATATCCACAAATTTAAAGATATCTAAAATCTACTCTAGTTAGCTTCAGAAGGAAAAATGTCTTCACTTCATAACTGTACCTGTATACTGCACAAAGGAAGAAAATTAAATTAGCTGTCTATTGGCAAAATAATTTGAACATACATAGTTACTGATCAGTCCTTTGTGGAGGAATATAAACAATCAGGCAAATATTAAGGACTTCCCACTCTCCCTTTCTTTCTGTCCCTAAATGATAGAACATTTTCAGGGAATAGAGGAGTGGGATTTGAGAGTTTGAAACCCAAAATGCAAACCAATCACTGCATTTTGATTCTAGACTCTTAAAATCCAAATTCAGTTAACTAATTCAACCCAATGTAGGTTCATAAAGTATTACTTTACTTCATTTTGTAGCATATGGATCAATACTTTAAGATTCCTTCTCTCCTTAGTCAGAATGGCTATCATCAAGAAACAAGTGTCACCAAATGTTGGTAAAGAAATGTGGAGGTAGGGGTGGGCAGGAACTCTTTTTCACTGTTGGTGGAACTGCATGCTGGTGCAGCATCTTTGAAAATCACCATGACGAATAATCAAAAGCTAAAAGTACATCTACCTATGACTTCACAACACCACTCTTTGGCATACACCCAAAGGGCTCAGTATACCACTACAGGGAACATGCACAGCCATGTTCAGGGCCACTCTCTTCACAACAGCAAGGAACTGGAAACAACCTAAATGCACTTCAACCAACAAATAGATAATGATAATGTGATATGTGTACATAATGGAGTTCTACTGAGCTGTAAAACAAATTAAAAGTAATCATGAAATCTGCAGATAAATTGAAATAGAAAGTATTATGCTAACATATTCTCTCCTATTTGTAGATCCAAACTCTGAATCTTTAAGTCTGGGTCTACAAGCTGAAAAAGCAACATCAGAAGTTTAGAAAGTGAAAGGAGACTGTCACCCAGGACAGACAGAGCTCTATAAAGGAGGAGAGTAGGACACAGGTACTATGAAGGGGAACTGGAAAAACTGAAAGGGAGGGGACGTTAATGGGAAGGGGAGAGGTAAAGATATACAAATAAAAGGGAGGAAAAGGGAAATAAGAGTCACAATGTCCGAAAAATCAGTAGGAAACATTATTTTATAAGCTTACATAAAATACACACACATAACACATTTAAAAACATGTATTTTTAATGGATTATGTAACATGGGATGGTAATGCTTGCCACAAAAGCCATTAACTATCAAGCAAAAAATCCATGTTAGACATGGGAAGCCCCTCTTTGAATTATTCATAATGGGAGTCCCAGAGACTCCAAAACCAACATACAGTATTTCCACTTGGTTGCCTCTAAGAACTTGAATTTGAGACCCTATTTATGAAGCCAATGCATATGTCAGACATTGGACTTGGAGGAACTAACCTAAATTTCACCAGGAAGCCTCCTCTCTGAGGACTAGCTCTCATCAGAAAATTCTATGCATGCTGCCAACAGAGAAAAGCTACCAATAGTCCTACCCAGCTGTTATACCTGTGAACTGGACTAATGATGGATGGCTAAGATATCCACAAGCATGCAATAGTGGAACTTTTATTGTGAGGGTAACAAAATTTCTAATTGGAGTGTAAGTTCACTAGGTGGGTAGGAATTCACACTTAGACTGTAATCCCTGACAAATATCCATGGCTGGTGAGGTCCTAGACACTAGAGGAGAAGATATTCCTGCCATTTTCATTAACCAATATAATTTCTAGCTATATTCTAAACACATATACTCAAAGATAAGTGGACGTCCTGCCCTTCATCGTAGAAGCTTCTTTTTTACCAGATCAACAACTGAACAAATAAGTAACCATGGGATGCACAAACACAGTGGGTGTATTTACAGTGCAACCATATTTCTAAGGCACAGGAAAAGTCGCAGCAGAGGGGTGGAAAGATTGTAGGAACCAGAAGACCAGGATGCCTAGTGCTAGATAGTGTCTTCTAGACATGACAGGGAAGTGACACCAATGAAATCTCAACAATGTGGTCATCTTAGCAAGATCCAAATAATAACATTACCAGCTGACATGCCAACACAGACAGGGGAAATTGCACAAGGGCCCATATGTAGATACAAGCAGTCACTGGATACCCAAAGGGAAAAATGCAAGACTAGGCTCTTCTAATTTAGGACTAAATATATTTAAACAGATATCATTTCTCTACTGGAGGTGTTAGATATTTCAGTACAAGGATTAAGTTTTCTATGTTTAAGCAAAGAAAAAAAAAAGCATCATTAAATATTCACCTGTGGTGGTTTAAATGAAAATGCTCCTCCACCCCCAGGCTCACAGATAGTGGCATTATTAGGAAGGATGGTCTTGTTGGGTGGGTGTGACCTTGGTGGGGGAAGTGTGTCACTGGGGGTGGGCTTTGAGCTTTCAAGTGTTCAAGCCAAGCCACATGTCACTCTCTCTTCTTGTGGTTTCCTGATAGGTAGGGAGAACTCTCAGCTCCTTCTCAAGCACTATGTCTGCCTGTGCACTGCCATACTTCTTGCCAGAGGACAATGGAATAAACCTCTGAACTGTAAGCCAGCTCCAATTAAATGTTTTCCTTTATAAGAGTTGCCATGGTCATGACATCTCTTCACAGCAATAAAAACCTAACTAGGACATCTCCTTATTCCAAGAGAGAGACTAAATGTTGTTCTAACAATATTCCAGGCTAATTTATTTTAAAGACACTTGCATGTAGATGGGTTATGAACCTCTCCAATCTAGGCCAGTAACTCTCTCCGATTTCACTTGTATTGATTTTTTACTTCCATCTAATTGCTCTGCAAAGAGTTTTCTCAAATTTATTTAAATCAACCATCATTTATACATTTACTTACTAAAGAAAACTCTTTCTTACCATGTTCCCCCTATTCAATCACTCTTCAGATCTGATCTATGCCTGGGTCTGCTCAAAGTGTGTATAAATGGATCTGAAGTCCTTGCATCCTTCATCATTTATTCTTCCTAAATTCAAACTGTCCTGAAAAAGCTTCTTTATTAGTTTTCATGCTTTGACTATAAACTTACTTCCCAATAATATCTAGAGTGATTTTTAAATATGAAGTTGTCAATGTCACTTATTGTTGTCTTGTTCCTCCACTGCTAACATTTCTTAGTGTTTTTCCACAGCACTTCAGATGAAATCCAAAGTTATACCATGACCAGAGTGATCCTGCTCATGCTGATTTTAACCCAACTTTTCATATTATCTCATACTACTATTCTTCCCTTTAGGCAGTTTGCTGCTCAACTCCTTGGGCACTCTGGGTGAGCTATCTGGTGGCTTTCTACAGAGGTACACTAGCATCATCCCCTAGGAACCCATGGTCCACAAAGGCCAGGAAAGCAGTAGGTTAAATGCAGATCTTTACCTTTCACTCCTCTCCTCCAAATCCAATCCCCCACACTCACCTCCAGCTCTGTAGCAGAACACCTGCTGCAACAAACCCTTATCTCTGCTCCCATTACCAACCAAACAAAAAGCAGATCTTTTCCTCCAATCTTCCTTCCCCACTCATCTCCTTATCCTAGATCCCATCTGCAGCAGGCATTCCCTGGGGACACAGCAGCCAGCAGGCCAGGGACATAGGGAAGCTACCTAGAGACTACCTACTTTCATATCTCACCTCCTGCTGCTCTCTTCCAAATCCAATCCTCCAGTTTCACCCACAGTCCTGTAGCAGACCACATGCTGATGCTGTCTCCCTTCCCTCACTCCGCCCCTCTCCAAAAGATCATGCCTATCTCCTCCTCCAACATTCCTCCCAATTCATCCTTTTGTCTCAGCCTCCACCTCCAGCAGGCATTCCCTGGGAAGCCTCCAGCCAACCTGCCAAAGAAGCAAGTAGACTAGCAAAACAGGTAGGCAAGATACTCACCTCCCTTTCCTCAAAATCCAATCCCCATTCTTGTGCCCATAGTTAGCAGACTGCCTTTGCCTTGCCTTGCTCTCCCACATTCCCAGGAGACTAAGCAGATCCTGGTGGGAGACAGTGCTTTTCTCCCTACAGGAGACCACCTCATCGCATTACCTCTAGCTCACCCAAACTCCTAAGTATCAACTCCCTATACTTAGAAACACATTGTATCTGGAACCCATAGTGGCCATACCTTGCAGGATCCCAGAAAAATTCCCTTCCAGGAAACATGTGGCCACTAACTCTCCAAAGAACCCGAGAGGGCAACAGAAACCAAGGAATGAAACTCCCAAAAAACAAAGACAAGTCCAGATACCAGCAACTGGATTACAATCATCCCAAATCCAGATGCCTAGACACAAGTGTAAAAATACAATAACAGTCTTTGGAGGACATCAGCCTTCATCCCACAGTGTTCATCACTATCCACCCTAACTGACATGCTCCCTTTCCACTCTATCAACAAACAGAAACTAATTTTATTTGGCATCAGTAATTAATAAAGTGTTTTAAACTATATTAAATGCTTTTTAAAAGCTGAATAGGAGAGATGGTTCAGCAAAGTCAGGTTAGTCGTTTTTTTTTTTTTTTTCCAAAACACTGCTGTCCTGGTATTCATACAACATAATGGTGTTGCAACTACTTTCTGACTCTACTTTGTTTAGCTAATAGACAATGTAGGTCACAACATAATTAAAAATTTCTACTATATATATATTTGGTTTTTCGAGACAGGGTTTCTCTGTGTAGCTTTGCGCCTTTCCTGGAACTCACTTGGTAGCCCAGGCCGGCCTTGAACTCACAGAGATCCTCCTGGCTCTGCCTCCCGAGTGCTGGGATTAAAGGCGTGTGCCACCACCGGCTAGATATATTTTTAAATTTAAAAAGCTGTGAATTTGACATATTATGTGTATTTATTATGCTTAATATATTTAGATTTACAGAAAACAATATGTTTAGTGTACTTTCATCTTCACCTGTATATTTTAAAATAGTGTCTTTTCTCATAGTGAGTCTTCAAAATCTGTATTAACTGACCCCAATATGCACCAGAATCTAAATCTTGACTCCAGTTTGGGATATGAATTTCAAATCAAAGAAGAAGAGATAGAGTTGCTTTCTCATCTACCCTAGTAAATCACCAGATAGATTGAAGTAGTATTGAAAGGTAGGAATGGAAAACAAATGCTACATTAGCCTAATGTATCATTCATTTAGGGAGACAGGAATCAATGAGACGTCACTGTTATCTGTCAAAGGCTAGCTAGTTTATGAGTGAAATTTTATAGTTAGGCAAAGTTGAAGAGTCCACTTAGCATGTGAAAACCCCAATTCTTCCTTTACAAATGGTTGGAAGGAAGGGCTGTTAAAATGTACTGAGTTGATATGTACTCACAATTTTTTTTTTATAGACAGCAATTCTATGGGTGAGCCATCTAGATTTCCATGGAATGTACCAGCCTGTTCTCTGCAAGTTTCAAGGTCTGACATGATATTTAAGTGTCTGTTATATTTAAAAGCATTAGGTATGTTCTGCTTGGTGTCTCTGTGCTTTTGATCCTATCTGCACTTTTATTTGAAAAGGAACATGTCTTCACAATAAATATTTCAATTCACAAAAAAATACAATAACAGCCAGAGTTATATTTCCCCACTGGAGCACAACAACCCGTAGGCCCTGAGAAATGCAACAGAGCAGAAGCATAAGACAAGGACTATAAGATAGGCTTTAAGAATATGACAAAATTCCCTAAAGGGGAAATAAATGAATTCATTGAAGAAATCTATGAAAACACAAACGAACTGTGGAAGAAAATGAATAAAACAGTTCAAGACTTAATGTGGAAATAGAATCAATAAAGAAAACCCAAACTGAGGGAAATGTGGAGATGAAAAATGTAGGAACTCAAACAGGAACCTAAGTGTCAAGGCTCACCAACAGAATATAAGAGATGGAAGAATCTCAGGCACTGAAGATGACATAGAAATACAGGTACTTCAGTCAAAGAAAATGTTAAATCTAAAGAACTCCAGTCACAAAACATCCAGGATGTCTGGAACACTTTTAAAGGGCCAAACTACAAATAATACACATAGAGGAAGGTAAGAAACCCAGATCAAAGACACAGAAAATATTTTTTATAAAAAGCCATAGAAGAGGCCAGGATGTGGTAGCACACACCTTTAATCCCAGCACTTAGGTGACAGAGACAGGTGGATCTCTGTGAGTTTGAGGCCAGCCTGGTCTCCAGAGTGAGTTCCAGGGGAAAAAAAAAACATAGAAGAAAATGTCCCTTACCTAAAGAAGTAGATGCCCCTATCAAGGTACAAGAAACATAAAGAACATCAGATAGAGTGGATCAGAAAATGAATGCTCCTTGGCACAAAAAATCAAAACACTGAACATAAAGAAAAAACAGAATATTAAAAGTGACAAGGTAAAAAGACCAAGTAACATATTACATCAAACATACTAGAATCACACTTGCCTTGTAAATGGAGACTGTAAAATCCAGAAGAGACTGGACAGACGTTCTACAGACTCTAAGAGAGCATAGATGCCAGCTCACATTACTAAGCCTTGAAAAACACTCAATCATAATATCTAGAGAAGAGAAGGAAAGCTATTACATGACAAAGTATAAGTAGTATCTTTCTAAAAATCCAGCCTTAAAAAAATTAGTAGTGGGAAAAGTTCAACCTAAAGAGGTTAACTACATTGAAGAAAACACAAGGAATAAATTATCCTAGACCAACAAATCATATGCGGAGACACACACACAACACACACACACACACACACACACACACACACACACAAAACACAACACAATAAAATAACTGGAATAAAGAAACTACATTCATTGATGACACTCAGCATTAATGATATCATTTACCCAATTAAAAAACACAGATTAATATAATGGACAGGAAAAGAGGATCTCTCCTCTGCTGGGTCCAAGAAACACACCTCAACATCAAAAATAGATGCCATCTTAGGGTACAATCATGGAAAAAGATATACCAAGCAAATGAATTTAAGAATCAAGCCAGTGTAGCCATTTCAATATCTGACAAAATAGAATTCCAACCAAAACTAATCAGAAGATAAGGAAGGGTACTATATACTCATCAAAAGAAAAATGTACCAGGAGGAAATTGTAATTCTTAATATCTATTCACCAAACACAAAGACACCTAAGTTCATAAATGAAACACTACTAAAACTTAAATTATATGTTGACCCTCACATATTGATACATGGCAGACTTTATTATCATATTCTTGCTAGTAGACAGGTCATCCAAAAAAATAAATAAAGAGAAATACTGGATCTAACTGACAGTATTAAAAAATTGACTTACAAGATATTTATAGAACATTTTACTCAAACACAAAAGAATACATCTTCTTCTCAGCAGTCCTTGGAAATTTCAACAAAAATTACCTCATACATGGACATAAAGCAAGTCTCAACAAAATCACGAAAACTGAATAACACCCCGCATCATAGCTGATCACCACAGATTAAACCTGGATATCGACAACAACAGAAACAAGAGAGAGCTTACAAACTCATGGAAACAGAACAACTCAATACTGAATGAAAAACTGATCAAGACAGAAATTAAAAATCATCATCAAAGAGACTTTATCCAGAAACTTATGGGAGTAGATGCAGAGTTCCACAGCCAAACATTGGGCAGAGCTCATGGAATCCTGGAGAGAAAGGAAAAGAAAGGTCAGAGGAACCAGAGGGGACAGGGACACATGGCCCACAGAATCAACTGATCAGGACTCATTGGTGCTCCCACAGATCAGAGAGCCTATAGGGCTCTGACCTAGATGTTCTACATATATGTTATGGCTGACTAGTTTGGTGTTCTTATAAGATTCCTAACAGTGGAAGCAGGGACTGTCCCTGACTATTTTGTCTGCTTGTGGGACCCTTTTCCTCCTACTGGGTTGCCTAGTCCAGCCTTGATGTGATGGTATGGGCCGGGTCTTATTGTAGCATATTCTGCCATGTTTGGTTGATGTCCCTGGGAGACCTCCTCTTTTCTGAAGGCAAATGTAGGAGTGGATCTAGGGGAGAGGGGAGGTGTGAGGAGAGAGACTGGAGGAGGGGAGGGAGGGGAAACTGTGGTTGAGATATAACATATGAGAGAAGAAGAAAAAAATAAACAAACAAACACATAAATAAGCAAATAGAAAAGGAAAAAATTAAAATTTTCCAAATTGAAGAAAAATGAAAACACAACACACTCAAACATATGGGGCAGTGAAAGCAGTTCTAAGGCACAAGTTCATAGCACTAAGGGCATACATAAAGAAATGGGAGAGATTAATTATTAGTAACTTAATATCATACCTGAAAGATCTAGAAAAAAAAGAAGCAATCATGCCCCCAAAAAAGTAAGCAGAAAGAAATAATCAAAATTGAGGATGAAATTAAAAAGAGAGAAAAAAAGAAAGAAGAAAAAATATGAATAAATGAAGCAAAAAGTTGATTCTTTGATAAAAATCAGTAAGATTGACAAACCCTTATCCAAATTAACTAAAACACATAGAGAAAATATTCAAATTAATAAAACTAGAAATGAGGAAAAGGATATAACATCAGACACCAAAAAAAAAATTAGAGAATAATACAGACATATTTTAAAATCCTGCACTCCACCTAATTGGAAAACTCTAAAAGAAATGGATAATTTTCTGGATATATACCACCTATCAAGATTAAATATAGATCAGATAAGCAATTTAAACACACCTATAACCCATAGTGGAATAGAGGCACTGACTAAAAGTCTCCTAATAAAAAAAGCCCAAGGAAAGATAGATTTAACAGAGAATTCTAGCAGACATTCAAAGAAGAGTTAATACAAGTTAATATTCCTCAAATTCATTCATGAATTAGAAACAGAAGGAATATTGCCCAATTCATTTTATAAATATAGTTACCCTGATATCTAAACTATATAAAGACCCAACAAAGAAAGAGAATTAAGAACAATTCCCCTCATAAACATAGATGCAAAAATCCTCTAAAAAATACGTACAAACTGAATCAAAAAACATATCAAAAAGAACATCTACCATGATCTATTTGGCTTCATCTCAGAGATGCAGAGATGCTTTAACATACATAGATTGATAAATGTAATCCACCATATAACAAACTGAAAGACAAAAAACACATTAAATGCAAAAAAAAAATCCTTTGACAAAATCCAACAACCATTTATGACAAAAGTCCTGGAGAGATTGGGGGTACAAGGACATTCCTCAACATAATAAAGGCAGTTTACAGCAAGTCCACAGACAACATCAGCATAAATGGAGAGAAACTCAAAGAAATTCCACTAAAATCAGGAAAAAGACAAGGCTGTCCACTCTATGCCTATCTATAAAGTCATTGCTACAGCAATAAGACAACTGAAGATCAAGGGGATACAAACTGGAAGGGCAGAAGTCAAAGTATCATTATTTGCAGATAATATGATATCATAAATGACATACATAAATGACACTAAAAAAGGGAAATTCTTACAGCTGATATTTTCAGCAAAGTAGCTTGATACAGAATTAACTCACAAAAATCAGTAGTCTTCCCATATACAAATGACAAACAGACTGAAAGAAATCAGGGAAACAACACCTTTTGCAATAGCCTCAAATAATATAAAATATCTGGGGGTAACTCTAACCAAGCAAGTAAAAGACTTGTATGATTAAAAAAAAAACTTTAGGAGGACTGATGAAAGAAACTGAAGAAGATATCAGAAGATAGAAGGATCTGAAGGCTCATGGATTGGAAAGATTAACATAGTAAATATGACCATCCTGCCAAAAGGAATCCACAGATTCAATGCAATGCCCATCAAAATTCCAAAACAATCCTTCACAGATCTTGAAAAGACAATTTTTTGCCTTCATATGGAAATAAACAAACAAACAACAACAGCAACAAAACCAGAACAGGTACCAACAGTCCTACATAATAAAATATCTGCTTGAGGTATCACCATCCACAACCTCAAGATGTATAGTATTGAGACAAAAACAGACAGATTAATCAATAGAATCAAATTAAAGACACAAACATAAAACCACACATCGGTAGCCTGATCTTTGATAAAGAAGCCAGAAAAATACACTGGAAAAAAAGACACCATCTTCAACAATTAGTACGAGTCAAACGAGATGTCTGCATGTAGAAGAATACAAATAGATCCATATTTATCATCCTGCACAAACTCAATGACAAATGGATCAAATATCGCAACATAAGACCACTGAATTTGACAGACAAGAAAGTGGAGAAGAGCTTTGAACTCATTGAGATAGGAAAAGACTTTCTGAACAGAACACCATTAGTGCAGGCACTAAAATCAACAATTAACAATTTGGATCTCATGAAACTGAAAGACGTCTGCAAGGCAAAGGACACTGTCATTTGGACAAAGCAGCAGCCTACAGAATGGTAAAGATTTTAACCAGCTACATATTCAATAGAGGGTTAATAATAAAAAATACATAAAGAACACAAAAGACTGGATATCACAAAAACAAATAACCCAATTTTTAAATGGAGTACACATCTAAGCAGAGAATTCTCCAAAGAACAAACTTAAATGGCTGAGAATCACTTAAAGCAGTGTTCAACATCCTTAGTCATTAGAGAAATGCCAAACAAAATTACTTTGAGATTTCATCTTACACCAGTAAGAATGACAAGATCAACAAAAGAAATAACAGCTCATGCTGGTGAGGTAACACCACTCACTGAACACTGAGAAGTCAAGCTGGTACCTACTTAGAGCCTTTATCCACATGGAAAGTGATCTTGGTACCAGAAGGTACTCTGCATGCTACCAAAGGAGAAATGTGAACACCAACCCAGCTACAAACCCTTCCATGTAAAATGGTGTTTTGCCTGTAAGATATGCTAGTACAATAGTGGCACCAACTTCTTGGAGCAACCAACCAAAATCTGATTTGAGTTAAAGCCCACTCCGTGAGATGGAACCCATACTCAACTGCTGCTTGGGTGACCAACAACCTAAGATTAACCCAGGAATCTAGGATAAAAACAAACACAACTGTTCTAAGAAAAAAATAAGTAGCAATAAAATAACTCCTACTGATGTTCTGCTATACTCAGAGATCTGTGCTTTGCTCAGCTCAGCCATCATCAGATCTATTTCTTCCAGAAGCTGATGGGAAGAAATACAGAGATCCACAACCAGAAAATATGCAGAGAGTAAGATACCTCAGATCACTCATCTCTAAATTGGATATCTCCATCAAATACCTCCCATCAAGGCTCAGGGAACTCTGCAGAAGGAGAGGGGGAAATTATAAGGGGCAGGGGGAATGGAGGACACCAAAGACACAAGACCTTCTAAACACAGTAGGACTGATGCACATATAAACTCAAGAGACTGAGACAGTGTGCACAGGGACTGCAGGGGACTGAAGCAGATAGGGCCAGGGAACTAAAAGGAGACATGGATACCTTCCCCCATCCCTAAGCCAGAAGCTATGTCCAATTGATAACCACTTGCAAATGAAAGATTAGTTTTCTCCAAGAGACTCTCACTGGGGAAACAAACTCCTCTTAATGGTAGACTGCATTTTCATCAGTAGATGGTCAACAGAAAATGAACTCAATGGCATCTTTAGAGGTTCCTTGTCTCATCGGTTCCTTATCAGGCCTTTTTTTGCTTCTGGTTTTTGTATTCTTCATGGGATTCCTGACTATGAATATGAGTGGGACTCTGCACCTATACCTGTTTCTTGTGTATTTTCTTGGGCTCTTTTCCTTCTGTTTTTTTGTTTTATATTGTTTGTTTGTATGTTGTCCTATTCTAATTTGGTTTTTTTATCTTATTATATTTTATTATTATCCCTGAGAATCCTGTTTGTTTTCTAATGATAGACAGAAAAGGGTAGATCCAGATAAGAGGGGAATTGGGGAAGAACTGGGTGGAGTCAAGGGAGGGAAATTAAAATTACAATATAGTGTATGGGAAAAAATCTATTCTCAATAAAAGAAAAAATCATAGACCTAAGTCTTGTACTTGGATATAAAAAAAAATCTAGTATCAGTGGTACCATTAATGCTACTCATTATAATTCACTTCTAGAATATAAATATTCATTTCCAATAAAAAAATTATGGTGATTTGTTAAAAAATATTTTTAAAAAATTTAATGTCGTCATGGTAATAAAGCTGAATATGGACTCAAAGGGTTTAAGGATTGAAAATAAATGTCCAAAGCAACTTAACAGATGATAATATATGCAATTCAAATAAGAAAACTGCTGCCAAGGGTAGGTCTGTGGGTTAGCAATATTCAAATGGGCACCTACTGAGCCCAGAGTTTATATTGATGGCAATTACTATAGAATCAATGTAGTGTTGAATAGTAATAGTTGCAGATACTCTAAACAACTTCCAGTTTACAGGGGAATACTTCATTGGTAAGCATGCCAGTCATTCTCTATTCCTGTACTCTCTTTTCATCTTGTTTTTGGTACTGAGGACTGAATCTATAGCTTAACCTTGGTTAGACAAATGTCCTGTCACTAAGCTGGCCCATTCTTCTGCTTTAAATTAATCTTTCATAATTTTGAATATGATATACCTCCCCTCTGTTTTGTAAATCCAAAGTAAAACTATGAAACTAATACAACCTCTAAAAAGCCCAGTGTAATGCACTTACTTGCTACTACATGTAGCCGTTTTTTTTTTTTTTTTAATTTCAAAACTTACTCTTTGCTATATAAAAACGTATGTTAGAGCCGGGCGGTGGTGGCGCACGCCTTTAATCCCAGCACTCAAGAGGCAGAGGCAGGCGGATCTCTGTGAGTTCGAGGCCAGCCTGGTCTCCCAAGTGAGTTCCAGGAAAGGTGCAAAGCTACACAGAGAAACCCTGTCTCGAAAAACCAAAAAAAAAAAAGTATGTTAGATAATGATTTGGAAAATAGGCAAAATCACAAGAATATGATTATTGTACTGACAGATCAAATAGGCTCCTTGTAGCATGAATTGCTAGAAGATCTTATTAATAAAAACACTCAGGAGCCAGATATTGGGGTGAATGCTGGAAGATCAGAGAAACAGAACCAGCCACAGCTAATCTCACCTTGCCAATTCCTCAGCTGATCTTGTTTCCTCAAACTGGAAGCCTCTGTGTCCTCATCCTAATGGTTCTCAGCTGAACTGCTGCTAAAAACCTAAAAGCTTAACAGGCTATAGTTCCTAGTCCTCACACCTTTTATACCTTTCTGCTTCCTGACATCACTTCCTGGGATTAAAGGCATGTGTCACCATGCCTGGCTGTTCCCAATGTGGCTTTGAACTCACAGAGAGCCAGATAGATCTCTACCTTTGGAAGGCTAGGAGTAAAGGTGTGTGTGTCACCATTTTCTGGCCTCTATAAGTGGCTGTTCTGTTCTCTGACCCCAGATAAGTTTATTAGGTTGCACAATATATTGGGGAACAAAATATCACCACAGCTCCTGCCCAGTATTTCTGTACCTGGGCACTGGAGACACCATCTAGAAATTCCACATTGCTTTACGTATAGATAATGCTTATGCATTTGGCTAAGGGCCAGCTTCAGAACTAGCACACAGATGCAACAGTGCTTTGATCTGGACGAGCATTCCAAGCTCACATAACCACTTACACCCGGGAAACTAAATGCAGCGAAAGATTTCAAATAAAACACAGCATGGCAAGGCATCTCTGCATTCAGCTTCCTATGGAATAGCATTTTAATAAATGATGAAACAGGAAAAAGCATCAGGAAAATAATGCCTGGTTTTTCTTTGATGTGATATCAGCTGGTAACTAAGTTAAGAGCCTCATGTTCCATGGTTTCACTATTAATGCATAAAGCTTCTGTAATATATTAAAACTGCTCAAATGAAAATGGCACAGATTTTTTTAATTTATTCCACAACTTACTTAATTTTTTGTGTGGTCTCATACATTATTAAATAACTATAGGCTAGGAACTGTGTTTGATGGTAAAAATTCAACAAAAGTGGTAGAAAGCTACTTTTTACAGGATCTCAGTGGAAAAATTCAAAGTTCAACATAAAAAATGATTTTTTTAAAAAAGAGGAATACCATGAAGTATCAAGGAGGTTCTTCCAAAGCTCACATATTCATAAAGTGGGTTTCCACTCTTGCTGGGGTGAGCAGGACAACACCGGACAGAAAACTAACAAAACATGATGACATTTGAGCTATTTATGTAAAGAAAGGGACTAAAGCTGGAAAGGGCCATTCCTTTGGAAAATTACAAATAATTAAATAAGTCCAATTTATCCAAAAGTGAGAATTCAATAGCCATGGGCTACAAGCAACAACCAAAACATTAGCTATTTTTCAGATAAGCTTACTCAGTAGCTTATCCTTTGCTTTTACATGCCATTCAAAGAATTATATTTAATCTTGTAAAGCAGATGCAGTTATTTTACCATTTTATTAGATAAAAGAGTCCAGAGCATTGAAGAATTAAGTACCCTCCTCAAGGTAAAGCAACTGAATTTGATACTGAATAATTTTTTGACAAAATATGCATATTTCATAAGAGAAGTCCCTGCAGGGATGACAATACAATAAAAGAAAAGAAAGATGAACTTGGTAGAATTAACAGAAGTTGATACTTCAAAAGAGAAGATCACTGAACTTGATAGTCATAAAAACTATTTAAAATAAAATAGGGAAAAAAATCAAGATAGTGAATGATTACCTATGGCACATAGGACAATAAAATGCCATTACCAATGGCTCTGTTATTTCCAGAGACTGAGGTGAAAGTTGGGGTCATGTAGATTACTCAGCTCTCTAGTGTGTTTAAACAGACTATAATGCACAAATTACTGAATTTTGTTTATGAATTTATATGTATTAAAACCTTATTACATGACAAAACTATTTAAACAATGGGCAACTATCCATTTAGCTTAAAATGGAAATTCAAGGCTGAATTTGCACAATGCTAATAATTTTCACATAATACTAAAAATAGGCTTCTTGTTTTACTAAATTTCACTGTTTTGGGAATGTTGAATATTAATTTCTCTAGCATTGGTATACCAAAGTCTTGTAGAGCTGATATTGCATGCATTTTTACATATCATCTAAATATGCTTCTAAATATATAGGACAAGATGAATACACATGATTCATTATACATGATAAGTAGTGTGAATAGTTGTAGTGGGATATTTTGATTGCACTCTGACACTTCCGAGACTTGCAAGAAAGTTAAATCTTGAATCAGGGGGCACATCCAGGGACTAGCTGACTGGAATTGACCAATAAAGAAGCCAATAATTCAGATAGAGAAGATGCACAGGAAGGAAAGGGCAGGGACTAGAGTTTGAGCTTCCTTTTTCAGTTCTAGGATGAGCATGTCTCTGGCCGAAAATGAAGATCAACTAGTTGCAACTCAACCTCTTTGAGCTAACAGGTTTTCACCCCAGCCTTTGACTCCCACATCTCATGGATAAATAGAACAATAGAGACTTAATTTAAACCTACATATAGTGGCGGCATGTGAGCCTGGGCCATGGGAATGGAAGCCTGGCCCCGTGGCTGCTGACTGTTGGGCTGTGGCACTGCAGATGATAATTAAAGTATCAGTAGATTCATGTGCAGTCACTAAGCTGACATAAAAATATCAGATAGTCTATTTGATTACAAAAATAATTTATGATTTCCATAAATCCAGACTCTATTTTTTTTTCCATTCAGATTTCATGTCAAGCCTGAGACACTAGGACTCAAAGAGAGCATAACAGTCTTTAAACCATCTCTGGCCACAGGGTAGTTTAAGAATAAAATAGGCCATTCAAACTCTAAAGTTGTGTCCCTCATAAATAAAGAGCTAGCACCCAGTGGATTTCATGTAAGAAATATTTTCTTGTTAAAGGTAAAACTTTAAAACTAAAGCTGCCATGTATAATCAAATATGACAGCATTCTCCTTAAGCTAAGCAAGAGAATGCACAGCGATTCTCTGACAGCATGAAACATTCACCTGTCCTATTCTCACATTATCCATCCTTTTCTTTAGGAACAAGGCTAATATTTCCTCTCAATGGAACGAGGAAAGTGGCACCTTTCCTGAAAATGCCGCCATAGCACAATACAAAGGGCACAGAATGAAATATGTTAATTCATTTAGACCAATGCACGGTGGCACATGTTAAGCGGGTGTTACAAATTAAAATAGAATGCCAAGGACATAAAGGGTTGCAATGAAATAAATTACACTGAAATTCTTTCCTTATTACTTTATTATGCAAATGAAATTTCGTTTGAGTTTGTTCTATTTGGAAATCGGGTCTGGAGAGAGTGTTTAAAGCTTAAATCTTTCATTACTGTGAACATAAGCATCCATTTGACACTTCAGTGTATAGGTGCAGGCTAATTCTATCAGGTACTGCCAACCAACCCAAAAACTAAATGTAAGGTGAAAAGGGAAGGGGAGGGAATTAAGTTACCTTACTGTAAAAGCATAACTTTATATGTGATTGCCAGTGGATAACGATTTTGTAAATAAATATCAGTATTAACATGAATTAACGTTTATTTTAACTTTTTGGGAGAAATTACCATGCGTCCTTTTTAAGGGAAAAAAAGAAATTTGGAAATGGTAACATTTCAGTAACACACATAATTACATATTCTCAAGGTACTATAACAGTGTGCAAAAGAGTTCTTTGGAAATTCTATCTCAGCCTGAAGTTGATAAAGATTATAATGACATTTGCATTTAACAGAAACTGCGTTTCTTTAAATACTTAAAACTACAGAAAATTTTTTTATTCGTAATTGATACCACATTTCACTCTGGGTAAACAGAAATCCATTTATAAACAAAACTGACTTATTTCAAGCTTCCTTTTTAAAATATTTCATTCAGTTTAACTTTATACAAGGCATCTTGTTTATTTTGGATTACTTCCAGATAAAATAGTTCTTTCAGCAAAAATTAAGAAACTTACCTCTCATTAGCTTTGTTTTTCCAATGGTAACAAAATTCTCAGCATTTCAAATATTCACAGCTAATTAAATACTCTCGGCAATCTGAACAGAAATTTCCAGAGCTTCTTACTTAAAAATTCTTGCTCACCCCAGATAGATTAAGAGCTACAGCTATTTCATCCAAAAATTGACATACATGAGGGAGGTGCTCTCCAGGCCATGAGCTAATGAGGCGCTATTGGCAATGGGCAGCTGCTAAGGAATGGAGCACCATTCTTTTTTAAGGGTGTTTCCACTGGTACGTTTCCCATGCTTCAGTGGATAGCCCCAAACCCATGAACATATGGGTAGCACTAATTGGACTTAGTAGGTTATCAAAAAATTTTAAAACAAGATAATGACATTGGAAAGGGGACGTGTTGTAGGGGATATGCATAAAACTGGAGAAAGAAAATAAGAGATGGATAGGATCGTATTTCATTTTTAAAATGTATGAAATTATCAAGAATAAAGAAAAATAATAAAAAACTGTCATATGTCATGTGAATATATAAAGTTACTTGTGATATTTAATTTGTGCTGAAATGTGGTATTTTATTTGTGCTTTGATAAATAAAGCTTGCCTGGAGATCAAGGGGAAAAGGCCAGCCGTTTTAAGTAAACAAAGTCAGGCAACACATGCCCTTAATCCTAACACTTAGCAGGCAGGGTCTCTGTGTGTTCAAGGCCATACTAGAGAACAGAGCCAAGCGTGGTGACACACGCCTTTAATCCCCATACCAACCATAGAGACCTGGAGGTCTGTATGGACAGACAGTGACAAGGAAGTGAGGTAGCTGGACTGAGATAGCCAATGAAAGGGCAGAAAAGCAAGGTATATTAAGGCATGGGTAGACAGGAAGTGGCTCACATTTGGAAGCTGCAGTGTTGGTGAAGTAAGGTTGGCTGATGTTCCTATTTCCCTGATCTCTGAGGCGTTCATCACTGTATTTGGCTCTGTTTTTTTTTTTTTAATAAGACCATTTAGAAATTCATCTACAGCTACTTATTATACAAACCTTCATGAAAATGTAAAGAAATCACATTTTGTGGGGTTAATTGAACATAGCCCTGAAAGTAAGTTCAAAATTCCAGCTCTGCAATGCCACCTGTTCAAGGAGATAGAGGGTAAACTTTAGACAGGCCCCATACTATCATTATGACATTTAAGCTTCTCACCTGTAAAATAAAGTAGTTATCTTCACTGACAGATGCTATGAAACTTGATCTGTTCCTGTCACTATTTTTTTTTTCTGGGTTTCACTGATTGCAACACACGAACTTGCTGATAGAGGACTGCTCTGCTGAAACTTATATCAGAATTTGCAGTTATCAGCAACCTACTTAAAGACTTGTAAAACAGCACTGTGCAATTGCATCACAGTCAAAAAATGCTGTGGATACATTTATGACTTTGACGTTTTGAAATTCATTCCACTGAAAACAGATCAATATTTAAATAAATTTAGCAGTGTTTACTTACTAAGATGAGCCAAGGGCATTTCCATCGAAGCAAATGGATCATAAAGTTTTATTCCACCATATAACTTTCCTCTGAGCCTGTCGCTTTCATTCCTAATGTTTCACTTGCCTAAAATTATACATTTTAGGATAGTGATCTTTCTTTTGGATTGTAGTGAAATATGAGAGAAAAGAAATGTTAATATCTTCCAGCACAAATTTGTTAGTGTTGAGTGTCAGGCTGCAAGAATACCAGAATGCTGAAATTGCCCTCTAGGATGATATAGGAAAGCAGACATTCTCTGTGTGAATGTCTTCGCCCTTGAGATCAAGACAAAGGATGCAATTCCTCACCAGTCTCACAAAAGATATTATCATATATGGCACAGATATGATAAGAAACATATATTATATATCCATGTTATAATAAAAGTATGGAAAACTGGAAAGAAACAACATGTATATAACATCATCTCAGGTAGAGTGCTACTGAATATGGACCAGCAGCCTCATGCCAGGCACCTTAAAACGTTCTGAAAGCTGAAAAGAGAATCTGATTCATTAAATTGCAAAACCTGGGGGACAAGGAACAAATTACAGTACTAAGCCATACCTTATTCTTTCTGATAACTGAATTTCAATAAATACATCTTTACATGAGATTAAATAAATATTCAGTTATTATACAATGTTCAATTCACTACTTAGTCTCTGTAGAAATAATCTGAGACATAACTGTGGTATTTGTCCATCAAGGTTTCGTCTTCATCTATCAAACTATAAACTAAGAATTCTCCCTCTTAATAATATATCAGAGTATTTTCTCCTTAATGTACATGTTTTTAAATATTTTAACACAAGGTGTCATGGGAAATCACAGCACATGTTACAGATAAGAACAAAGCTCCTTTAGTTGCCAAATGAGCTAATAGATTGGCTCTATTGTCCTTTTCTTTCTTTATTAATTTTTTTCATTTCTTTTACATACCAACCCACAGTTTCCCCTCCCTCCTCTCTTCCTGTTCCTTCCCTTTACCACCCATCTACCCATGCCCCATCACTCCTCCTCCATTCAGAAAGGGGCAAGCCTCCCATGGGAATCAAAAAGGCCTGGCATATCAAGTTGAGGCAGGACCAAGCTCCTCCCCCTGCATCAATGATGAGCAAGACATCCCAGCATGGGGAATCAGTTCCAAAAAGCCAGCTCAAGTGCCAGGGACAGGTCCTGATCCCCTTGCTAGAGGCCCCACAAACAGACCAAGCTACACAACTGTCACCTACATGCAGAGACCCTAGGTCAGTCCCAGGAAGACTCCTTAGCTGTTGGTCCAGGGTCCATGGGCTCCTACAAGCTTAGGTCAGCTGTCTCTGTGGGTTTTCCCGTCATGATCTTGAATCCCCCCTTGCTTGTACAGTCCCTCCTCCCTCT
The DNA here is from genome assembly GCA_902168425.1 of Peromyscus attwateri. NCBI lineage: Eukaryota > Metazoa > Chordata > Mammalia > Rodentia > Cricetidae > Peromyscus > Peromyscus attwateri. The sequence continues at coordinate 59,241 of CABHPP010148814.1, read as the reverse complement.
CTTCAACTGGAGTCCCAGTGCTTGCCTGTGGATCTCTGCATCTGTTTCCATCAGTTACTGGATGAAGGCTCTCTGATGGTAAGATAATTAAGGTAGTCACCAATCTGACTACAGGGGAAGGTCAGTTCGGGCACCATCTCCACTACTGCTAGGAGTCTTAGTTGGGTCATCCTTGTGGATTCCTGGGCATTTCCCTGGAACCAGGTTGCTCCCTAACCCCAAAATGGCTCTATCAAGATATCTCTTTCATTACTCTCTCCCTCCATGTCACCTCCAACTTGAGCAGGCCAATCCCTCATGTTCCCATCCTTCATCCCCTCCCCTCCACCCCCAACCCCAGTTAACCCAGATGATCTAACCTATCCTGTCATATTCTCAATACACAAGATGTTCTAAACACTATCATGAGTTCTCAGAGCCCTGAGAAAGAAAACTTGCAAACCCTGCTTAACTCTTCCCACTTGGAAAGCCCACTTCTTTTTCTATTCACATTTCAAGACATACCAATATGTTATTAATTCTCTTAGGTTTCTCTATGAGCAGCATTTCTCTGTGCTTTTTAAATATATTCTTTGGGTTTATTTGTGCAAATATATGGCATATGCATATGTATTTGTTTGTATGTGGCACACATGTTTGTGTGCTTTGAAGTCCTGAGACAGGGTCTGTGGTTGAGCTTAAGGCTCACCAAGTTAATAAGACAAGTTGGCCAGTGAGCTCCAGGAATCCATGAATGCAACCACACATGGCTTTGTATATGGGTACTAAGGATCTGAGTCTGAATTCAGGTCTTCATGTTTGTACAGCAAGTACTTTAGCAACTGAAGCATCACCCCAGACAAAGGAAATTCTTACTCTGTTTACCTAATAACTACAGTTTTCAGTGTTCTAAGTTTAATCCACAATTCTCTGAGCTTCACAAGAAGTTGTGACCATATACTCAACATCTTTACATGTATCTCTTCATGGGAAAGCACCTGTACTACATATAAGACTTAGTTCAATCCCTCAGCAAAGACCATTAATTTCCATGCAACAACTCAGTAAGTGAGATAAGGGGTATCCTAGACCAAGTCGCCTGGCTCACCCCAAACTATTTCCACTGTCTCTAAACTACACCCTACAATTATCTCAAATCTTTTATTTCCACATCTATCAATATTCCCTATCATCTGACTGAAATTCTACTAACCTGGTAAGTATACCATTATATCTAATTACAAGTTATCACAATAACTTCCTAACAGTTGCCTTTCCACACACTTGTCAGGTTTCCTGATTTTTGCACAGCAGTTACACTTCTTAAATTCATCTCTGATCTTAAAGCCTTCCTGTTTTAAATATTTCATGTCATTCCACTGATTTTAGAATTACAAGAAAAACTCAGTATCTCATAAAATGATTTGATCATACCACCAGCAGACTTGATCTTGGAATTCCAGTAGTTTTCTCTACTCTCAAACACTTTCAGGTCATGAGGTTTCCTAGGCCTCAGTACAGATAAGACTGGATCATGTACCTGCTACCACAAACGTACCACAAGTATAATTCAGTATGTAGTTCATAAAGTTTATGTTCTACATTGGCTAGAACATCTACTTCTCCCTCAGTTATCAGAACATACCATCACATCCTGTACAGAATTAAGTTCCATGATCCTCCATAAAGTTCAGTTATAAAATGAAAACCTGAGGGGAGAATATAGTCTTCCTTCCACTCACTTTTCACAGAACTGTGACCAGTTCTGAAAACCTTTAGAATTTTTTTCTAGAAAACAAATACGACTCAAGTAAAAGATGACATTGTATGTTTCTACATTTACCAGCTTCATTTTGTCTCTACTCAGATTAAAAAATGTCCAGAATCATAAAAACAAATATTTTATTTGTACTTATAATATTATGTACAATGATTCTACCAAAGAATGATTATAATTATTTGCATTTTCAAACCTGTTGTTGAATAAATAGCGCAACTCTTCAATGTCCTTTTAAGCATTCAGGCATGTCAATATCTATTAAAATTGATGAGTATTACAGAAAGGTATTAGAAAGAGGATATGCATTCAGTTACTAGCTTAGACAGAGAACATAATCTCAGGCCCCTAACATCATCCAGTTGTGAATCTATTGCAATTCTGTCCTGAATAATTGGTCGTTAGTGTCTCTGGTTCACTTACACATATTGATCTGTTCAAAGGTAAGGAAGCTTTTATTGCCACATCAATTTTTGATCTTCTGCCCTTCAGCAACCTTAGACATTACTTAAACACATATGGCTAACTGAATGCCAAGCTCTACAAAACTACCCATAATTAAAACTCAAAGATATTAATTTGGAAATTTATCAAAAGTAATTATAAATTAGTTTTAATAAATTACATGCAAGCTTTCTTTAGATGACTATAGTAAAATTTAGAATGTAAATTTACAATAAAATAATAGAATAGCTCAAATTGTGTTTGATAAATATATACAATTACTATTTTTCACCCAAATTTCAAATAAATAAAAATAAGCTATAAGACCCTCAGTTTCCTGGTGGTCATCATATACTAAAGTACAAAATGTTCTGCAGATGCAACAAAACTTAATCATAAAAATCAGTGCATGAAAAAAGTACTCTTTATTATTTAAGATGAGGAAACTGGGGCATACAAGGTTAAGATGCATGCCAAAGGCCTCACAAAGCAAGGTGGCAAACCACATATCCATAACCTGTTGACTTACCATAGAAAGGATAATGTTATGGAATATTAATTTAACTATGTAAAGATGTGTTCCATTTGTTTATGCTGTGAAATATTACTTTAACTGTGTAAAGTTATGTTACATTGGTTTCTGCTACATTTATTTAATGATGTAAAAATGTGTTACATTTGTTTATGCTATATTTAATTACAAAAAGATGTCATGCTATTTCACCTTCCCTGCCTAAGGCACATGATTGGTCTAATAAAGAGCTGAACAGCCAATAGCTAGGCAGAAAAAGAACAGGTGGGGCTGACGGGTAGAGAGAATAAATAGGAGGAGAAATGTGGGCTCAGAAGAATGAGAGAAGGAGAGAAGAATGAGGGAGAAAGAGGGATACACCTGGGCCACCCAGGCAGGCAGCCACCAGCCAGACAGACATGGAAGAAGCAAGAAAAGTAGGACACAGAGGAAGAAAAGGTAAAAAGCCCTGAGGTAAAAGGTAGATAAAGAGAAACAGATTAATTTAAGTTGAAAGAGCTAACCAGAAATGAGCCTAAGCTAGACCAAGCATTCATAACTAATAAGAAGTGCTGTGGGATGTTCTGTATGGCAAATGTGTTGCTAATAAAACACTGATTGGCCAGTGGCTAGGCAGGAAGTATAGGCGGGACTAACAGAGAGAATAAAAAGAACAGGAAGGCGGAGGGAGTCACTGCCAGCCACCGCCAGGTCAAGCAGCATGTAAAGATGCCGGTAAGCCACGAGCCATGTGGCAAGGTATAGATTTATAGAATTGGATTAATTTAAGATATAAGGACAGTTAGCAAGAAGCCTGCCACAGCCATACAGTTTGTAAGCAATATAAGTCTCTGTGTTTACTTGGTTGGGTCTGAACAGCTGTGGGACTGGCAGGTGAAAGAGATTTATCCTGACTGTGGGCCAGGCAGGAAAACTCTAGCTACAAAGAAGTCTCCATGTCATGATTTGGGAGCTGGTTGATGGCCCCAAATAAGAAAGCCTGCTATAGGATAATTCAAGCAAATTCTTTAAGGTTGCAGCCAGAATGGAAAAAGAAGAAATTATTCCACCTTTCTATTCCTACACTACATGTCATTGAGTATGAAGATGGAAAGTTCTGACTAATATCAAAGAGTTCAACACCTGAAGTATTTTAAGGATCATGCAGACTATGATCTATCTTTTTGCAGCCGACAAACTTAGGTTGAATTACATTTAACACTCCATTTGTAATTTTATGGGAAACTTGGCTATAGTTATTGAATGAAACTTTTTTGAAGATCTATGAAATACATTTTGCTAGAATGATGATAAACTATGTAGTATCATTAAAGATAAAGGCACTCCACAAATAACTGTGACTGGAGGCAAAATTGCTCATGATGTGATAATTCTCAGTACTTATCTTTCAGAGGTTCCAGGGGAGAGCTCATTTGGTAGTAACTGTGAGTGCGTTCTAGAGAAACATTAGAATTTCAAAAATGGGAAAGGGCTTAATCTAAAATGTGAATGTTCCTAAAATACACTGAGGACTTTGTTATTATACAGATTCCAATCTAGTTGCTTTGGGTAAACCTGAGACTCTGTGGTATTAATAAATGTTCTCAGGAAGTATTGATACTATCATTTTAAGACCCATGCTTTGGGTCTCTATACATATAGCCCTCTACTATAAGAAGCTTCTTTGCTGAGGGTTAAGAACTGATCTATGGGTATAGCAATATGTCATTAGGAGTTGTTTTATTGCTGTGTTCATTTAGCAGTATAATAATAGTAGGTTTTCCCCTGGGAACCATGATCTATCTAAATCTCAGATTCTTGCCCTTGTTAATAATATCAGTTGTGGGGTTTATCTCATGAACAGGCCTTGAATCCCAACCAAAAGTGATTGGTTGCTTCCATAACATTTGCTTCTCTATTGGACAGTAGGAATATTTTGCAGACATGTTGCTCACAGGATTCTTAACTAGATGAGATTGATTACTTCTCTCCTCTTATGTATGTTATTGTGTCAGACTTCCCTGGAAGATACAACACATGAACATCTACTCACCCCAGCTAAGGAGCCTATAAGAGGCCAAAGTATGGATATTACCAAAGTCCCACTTGGTGAACCATAGGAATATGGTGAAAGGTTACTTACAGGAATAGTAACGAGTCAAAGACAGCTGCATCACCAAAGCCCACCCTAGCATAGGTGACAGCTCAGAAAAGCCAGAAGCCTAGAGCACACTGCCCAGCCTGTAGGCAACTCAACAGGTTGGAGAGTGTCTTTTCCAGGCAGCTTGGCTGGTTTCTGCTTCTTGCAGGTGGCTGCTGGTCTGGGCTCAAGAGTATTCTTTGAAACTTCACTCCTATAAGAGTTTCCTCTACAGCATGGCTTGTCTGGGAGTGACTCTCAGCAGTCTTGACCATTTATTTTGGAAAGGGATGGGGCCTAGTGAGTCTGGTCAGCTTGAGGGACATCTTGAAGCTATTTTGAGTTGTTTATATTCTGTCTTAAGAAGTTCCCTTCAGGGTGGAATGTTTCAATCTCAGAGGAAATGACTACTATCCCACTACATGTATAGCACTTCCTAGCACCATAAACACTACCAAGGAGAGCTGGGTACCAAGTCAATTGCAGAAGTGTGTGGTATCTTCAGCAACAGGACTGTATCATCAGGTTGTGGAGGGAAAGCAGTAACATTAGTAATAGCCTGTACTATTTGTGGGGGTTTGAGCCAACAATTTAAAAAAAATGTAACCTGTTCCTGGTACTGGTGATTTTATTTGATAGCATATGATGTCTCGGTAGGATATTATCTTCCCTGTTATGGTAACACTATATAAACACATTCCATGTATGTATATATTTTAGGAAGCTTCTAGAGGAGTAGATTCCCATAGGGCTTTTCAAAAGACCTTTAGTGTCAGCTGTCCTTGCCCATATTCCCTCTTCTATGCCCCCTCTCATTTCCCTCCCATTTAATTTTTCTCTTCCAATTTCCCCTTTATCCATTTAAAACACCATATTCTATTTCCTCTTCCTTGGAAGACACTCTTTTCCTCCCTGAAAACTGTGGATATTCTGAATGAAACACACATGTCTAACTCTAATTAATAAAGAGACTTACAACTTGCAAGGACAGTTTGCGGAGAGTGAAAGAGTTTAGACCACTCAACAATAAATAGGATGTTTTTATCATATACTTCCCTTCAAGAAATTTATGTAGAAGAGGAGGCTGACTGCTGTGAAAGTGAAGGGTGATGAACAACTTCAAGGAAACTGTGTTTTCCAGTCCCAAAAGGACTACGTGGAAAGAACTCACAGAGATTGTGACAGCATGCACAAGATCTGCACAAACTGTAGCCAGACAAAATCCCACATGGAGAAGGGGAAGTGGGCACAAAATCCTACCACTAGACAAGAACCCATTTGCAATTGGTAATGTCTGTAAGAGGTAAAATAAGCTTTCTCAGTGGAGTGACCCAGGGTGTGTCAAGGACACTCCAGGGCAGGCCTTACGCTCAAGAGTGGTTGGCCAACGTTAAACACACACACCATATGGTTTGTTCATATGTGTGTATGTATTTTTGGGGGGCTAGTATTTGCTTTTCTGGTTTTGAAGAGAGCTAAAAAACATGGCCTTAAGGATGTGATGTCTGTAATGATTTTGAGGAAAAGAAATATGATCAAAATATATTGTATGAAATTATAAAAAAAAATCAAAGAAACAAAAAGAACCATGCTTTGAATAACAAGATATTCAAAACAAGTAAATAATAATAGCAAATTTACAATCAGTAAAGAACCATTTATGCTTTGAATATAGTCAGGAGTACCCTTTTACTGCACAGCAACCAATCAAAAAGTGTACTTCAGGTATGTCAAACTATGGAGGGCATGAAAAATTGTTGACTATGCCCATGTTTTATCTAAAGTGCAATACTTGATCGCAATGTTTTTCCCCCGAAAATTTCCTCTTATTTTGATGAGAACATTGTTGAAAAGAACTGACACATGAGTGACACACCCATAAAGAGCGCCATGATCTGTTAGAGAGAAGAAGGTGTACATCATTAATAACATTTCAATAAAATAATTTCACTAACTTATTCTAACTAAAATTCAAATTTATTTTAAGTGCATTCACATCGATTAACTTTTAAAGTCCCTTCCTTCCACACCACTTCTATAGAGCTCTGGATTGTCAACTCACACCTCCCCATGTAATTAATTTTTGTCAAAATGTTCTAATATGTAAATGTTTTTAAAATAGCAAATAATCAATAAGTAATATGTAAATAAGTATATTTACTTTTACTCAATGTGAACAACCATATATAACATATCAATGACCGAAAAAGCTGTTTTTGTGGTAAAGGCTAAATAGTCTGGATTTTCAGAATGATCTACATGCTCAAACCTTTGTTGTTTATAAATATTGATTATAAATGTTTTACTCACTCAACTCACATGACTCCAGCATAGCCCACTGTTTTGAGAAGAATCATTTTACTAGCTTAATTAAAGTGTTACAAATGTCATTTTCTGCTAAATTAATACTTGAGCAGACATTTAATTTAGGAAAACGAGACACCCAGGATATGAGGCTTGAAATTTATGAATTTCAGAGAACATCTTTAACATAATCGTAAGGAGAATCAAACCTTAAACTTCAGTATTTCATACCAAAGGCAATTCAGCTTAGGGATAGAGCCTCACTGTGTTATAAAATTGATTAATTACTATGCACCTACTATTTCCACACATTTTTAATATAAGTACTAAGAATTAAGTGTCAAATGTGACAAAGATTTTACCTCCACAGAACAAAGGTTCTAACGAGGTAAACATAAAACACAAAAATGTTTAAGGCAAACTTTGAACGTATAAGAAGGTAAAGGCTATGAGGAAATTAAAACTAGATAAGCAAGCTGTAGATACAGCATTTTACGTGATTATTTCAGCTTAGAGGTCAGGAAAGGAGCATTGTAATATAATATTTATTTTTTCTCCTCAGCTTATCAAGCTATAATTTTTAAACAAACACTGCATGAATTTAAGGTATAAAATATGATGCTAAGATATCTGTATACAGTGTGAAATAATAACCATGTCAAGATAATTAACATATCTATTACCTCACTGACACCTGTTTTGGGGGGTTTTGGTGTGACATAAAGTTGGTATGATGATGTATTCTTTTAACAAATGCCACAGATAGAATAGGGCATTATAAACAATTGCCACCGTTCTGTATTAGACCTCCAGAGCTGCCTATCCAGCAGAAGTGAAACTACGTTCCTCTTCACCAACCTCTGAAACCTTCATTGATAGAGTCAAGTTAAAAAGTGTTTGTCCATTAATCATTTATAGAAGAGTTGGTAATCAACAAATACTTATACACTTTCTTTGTTTTTTGTTTGTTTGTTTGTTTGTTTTTGTTGGGTTTGGTTTGGTTTTTGGTTTTGTTTGCTTCTTTTTTGATACAGAGTCTCTCAGTGTAGCCTTGGCTGTCCTGGAACTCACTCTGTTGACCAGTCTGGCCTTGAACTCATAGAGATCCACCTGTCTCTGCCTCCCAAGTGCTGAGATCAAAGGCATGTGCTATCACCACCTGGCAATTTTTATATAATTTCAGTATCTCACTTTTTTCAAATATGGGTAAAATTCTTTAAATGTATTCTTATCCTTATAGAGTTTCATCCAACTATTGAAGTTGTAATGATGGACCATTAGATTGTAGCTGCATCTTGAACATGGAATAAAAAATATCACCTCAATATTAAGAATGAAACACCTTCTGGCTTAGGACAGGCCTATCTTCATTTGAAGAATGTTTCTTTCAAATTGTGAATGAGCTTCCTATGGCTGCCATTGAAACAATAAGTAAAGAAATAAACTACCATAAACTTGGTGGCTTGGTGGCTAAGAACTATTAAAATTGATTCTCTTGGTTCTGGACACCAAAAGTTCAAAATTAAGGTGTCATATATGCATTAGTCATGGATTTAGGGTCGGTACTCATTAGCTAATTATATTTGCAAAGACCCCATTTCCAAAGAAAGTTATTTTCTAACTTTTTTCCAGCATTCCAGGAATTTTTGTTGAATACTGCTCGAGAATAATTATTTAAAACTGTGGCAAATTTACTTGAAATCTGTTAATTCCCACATTGGCGATGTATTCAGTTTTCTTTATTGTATAAAGTTACAATCTAAAAGAAGAAAACATGATTGTTTTCAGCTGTTGGCAAAACAATGTTGGTAAACCTTGTGTTTTCTTTATCTGTTGGTCATGTTTACATGTGTTCTCTGTTCTCTATAAACTTATAATTGAATCTGAAAATGATTCTCTCCAGTGGTGTGTTGTTATTTGGGGGGGGGGATAAATTATTGCTCTGCAGATCCTTCCATCATGATCATTTTAAGGAAGAAATCGTGGAGTTTGTTCCTTCAATTTGGCATCTGAAGGACTGATCTAAGCAAAAGAAACAATCATTAAACAATCAGAATAAATAACACATCAACTATGTCAGATCAGGAAATACTGATGGTTAACAATGAAAGGCAGGAACACAAGAGTAAGAGACACTTAAGGGGTGACCTTTGAGGCTGCCTGTGTCGGCGACACCTGCATAAAGTCTGAGGAAAACAAGGCGACGAGAATGTCAAAACGGTAACAGTACAGAAAGAAAAGATAGCAAGGAAAAGACTATGAGGCAGAAAAACACTGATGTGGTCTAGGAGTAGTCAGGACACAGGAGTGGAGTGAGTGAGAGAGAATACAAGGCTTATAGTCACAATGACTTCAGGGGCACTGATAAGTGCTAAGACATCTGATCAGAAAAAGGCATGTTCCCCAGTTGTTTGAGGGTCCCCTGGTAGTGGGATCAGGATCTATCCATGGTGCATGAGCTGGCTTTCTGGATCCCATTACCTATGGTGCGACACATTGCTCACCTTTGATGCAGTGGGGAGGGGCTTGGTCCTGCCTCAACTGAATATACCAGGCTTAGCTGTCCCCCCATGAGAGGACTTACTCTTTTGGAGGAGGAGATGGGGGTTGGGTTGAGGGGGGGGCAGGGGAGGGGCGAGGAGGAGGGATGAGAGGGGGCTCTGTGGTTGATATGTAAAATGAAAAAAAAATTAAAAATATTAAGAAAAAAGAAAAAGGCATGATCTGACTTAGGTTTTAAATTTTGTATTATTTGAACATAAAATACATAGGAATTGTGGATGCTGGCTGTGAGAATATTGCTAAGGATGACAAAGATTTTAGGGTTAAGAAGCTTCAGTGGTAAGACCTGACAGAAAAAAATTACTGGTGGAGAAGCATTTGGTAAAAGATCAGTTCAATTTTAGACAGGGGCTATCTGAAATATTTTTAAAAACAAAAGAAATATATAAACTAAGGTTTGGCTATGATGTTAAACAATTAGGAGAGAAATGTGAAAGAGATATATAAATTCATAAGTTGTAAAATTATAGCATGGCATTTTATAAGTAAGATTGGAATGGATGAGGATAACAGTGCAATGGTACAGGATTGATAAGTGGAATCCCTCTTCCTGGTCTACCTTGATATTAGTAGCTAAGGTATGGAGGTGAATAAACATGTGAACCTGCTGGAAATGAACAGTTAGGAAGCCAGAACATTAGGACAGTATGATAGTCTCGTAGAGCGGTAACAACAGTTCTGTGACAAGGAAGAAATAGTGACTACTTCAGATATAATTAGAGGGAGGAAAAAAAATGGCTGAAATTGGAGGTTGGATCAAGTGATAATGGAGTCATCCTCTCCAAAGAGGCATTTCTGGTAATGTCACTTTGGAAAGACTCTGAGTAGTTATAAGAGAGAATATTTGTATTTACGGCATCAACCAGTGGTATAGAAAATTTTCATAAGATAATTCTTAATTTCTCCATAAAGATGATAGAAGATAAAGAAAGAGAAAACAAAATGCTCTGAGTTCAGGACTTGGCACAGATTCAACCCTGAGGAAGCTCTGCTGACAAAGAAAATGGTGACTAGATGCAAACAGCCCTCCTTACTGAAGCAATGCTGCCAACTTGCTGGAGAATAACTGTCAGGTTCCCAGAAGCTGTCTTTGGAGGTCAAATCATTCTCCATATAAGAAATAAGTAGGCATGTCCCAAACAGATACATTAAAAATGAAACTATATATAAAATGAAATTATTTATATTAGAATACTTTAAAGGAGAGAAAGCGAAGCAGAACCACAGGACATGGCAAGTGACAGTAATGAATGATGAATTAACAGTTTTAACTTTTTATTACTCCCTTTAAAGTGCAAAAGGAAATGTTTAAGGAAGTTACAATGTATTATATGGAATAAGTTATGACACGAAAAGTGTTTTTTTTTATAATATTTCATAATGTAGGTAAGCAGCTAAAACAGTGTGCTGACTAGTTTTTTGTCACAGAATATCTGATTGGAAAGTAATTAATCATTGGATGCATTTGAAGTGATACTATAAATACAGTCTTGAGTTGAACATTCTCATATATTGGTAATGAGACCTGATCAATAAGGTTCCCAGAAAAATCACTAAAAAAATCCATATGAAAAGCACTTACATATTTGAAAAACTGATCTCATAATCTAGACTCTACTATAAAATAGATACTGTACTGAATATTTAGTTAAAAATGCCAGCAATTTAAAAATTTTACAACAAAGAGTTATAAGAATTATGAAAGGATAAAATGTTCAAATTGAAAAATTAAAATTAAATTTTGGTATAACACCAGTTTCAGTGTAAAATTCCAGTTTATTTCTCCTCTTTATTTTATTAGAATTTTGATTTTTCTATGTTGAATATAAATTAAATGTATTATTGGAAAACATGAACTATTATTAAAGAAGTTCTGCCAGTTAGGTTCGTTTTTTTTTTTTTTTTTTTTCTCTCTCTCTCTCCCAATGCAATGCTTAAAGATGTAGACAGGAGCATTAACATAACATACCTAAAAGTTTTGGCAAGGTATTTAATACATTTTATATCAATTTATATATTTATTTAATTACTTATATGAAACAATAATAAAGAAAATGAGGTGGTTAAATTGAGAGGGAGTAGAGGTAGACACAGGAGGGGCTGGGGGAAGTGAAGAATGATATAAATTGGGTACACAAATATGGAATTCTTAAAAAGTAAAACTAAAATAAAAAAAGATTCAAAAGTAACACACAACAAAATTTATACAAATTTTGGAACATTATTTAATAAAATTTTTGTTAATTACAAATAGCATGAAATTAATTTTAGGAAGTAAATATTTATAAAAATCATTCTACAGATATAATTTTGTTGTGTTATTGTTTAAACTGTTATTAAAGTCCTGGATTTTTATAATTACTTTTTTTTTTACTATGCACAAAAATTAGCCAAACCTTTAAAGATAAAGCCATGTATTTTCTAGAGAAAACTTTCACAATGAAACTATCATGACATAAAGATTTTATAGATAGGAAAGAAAATAAAATTATAGATAGAAACCATCAAAGGGAAAAATGATACTATGTTGCATATGAGGTTACAGTAATGCCTTCGCCATTAAAAATACTTGCTACTCTTGCAGAGGATCTGGTTTGGTTCCCAGTACCCATATAACAGCTAACAGTAATCCTTAAATCTAGTTCCAGATGACCCCACACCCATTTCTGGCCTCTGTGGTCACCATGCAGGTATATGATCTATATACATACATGCAATCAACACACACATACATATACACACACAAACACACATATACATATGCATAATAAACACATCTCTAAAAATAATGTATTCCATTTTATCAAAATTTAAAATAACTGCTTTTTTGAGAACGTATTTTCTTTTTTAAAATTTTTTATTAAGGAAAAAGTTTTCATTCATTTTACATACCAAAGATACCTCTCTTTCTTCCTCCTTCCCCCCCCCCCGCCCCCCCCCCACCACCCCCCCCCCAGTCCCCCTACAAGAAGGCAAGGCCTCCCATGAGGAGGCACATCCAGTAGAGGCAAGTCCAAGCCCTTCCCCTGCCTCAAGGCTGCAGGAGGTGTCTCATCATAGGTATTGGGCTCCAAAAAGCCGGATCATGTACCAGGGATGGATTCTGATCCTATCTCCAGGGGTAGCCAGATCTAGCTACACAATTGCCTCGCCATGCAGAGGGCCTAGTTCAGTCCCATGCAGGCTCCACAGCCATTGATCCAACTTTCATAAGTTCCCACTAGTTTGGTTTGGTCATCTCTGCAGGTTTCCCCATCATGATCCTGATGCACTTGCTCATAGAATCCCTCCTCTCTCTCTCCCTCCTACTGGACTCCTGGAACTCTGCCTGGTGCTTGGCTGTGCATCTCTGCATCTGCTTCCATCAGTCATTGGAGAAAAGCTCTGTGATGACAGTTAGGGTATTCATTGATCTGATCACTGGAGTAGCCAGATCAGTTCAGGCACCCTCTCCACTATTTCTAGTAGTCCAAGCTGGGGTCATCCTTGGGAATTCGGGGCAACTTCCCTAGCATCAGGTTTCTCTCTATCCCCACAATATCTCCCTCTATCATGTTATTTTCTTTTGAAGTAAGGCAACAGATAACCCAATTAAAAAATGAGCAAAAACTGAACAGTTCATAAAAGACTACAAAATAAAACATAAAATGATATTGAACATTCTATAGTTACCAAGAAAAGCAAGTAACAAAAATAACAATGGATACTCCAACACCTTAACTAAATTGGCTTAAAGTTAATACACATGACTGTGGAGTGCTGGTAAGGATGCTGAGGATCCAGAACGCTCCTACGCTGCTGAGGGGAACAGAAAACAGTCTTCAAAGTTGTGAAAACAGATTGGCAGTACCTCACAAAATTAAACACACACTTAGCGTATGAGTCAGCATTTCTACTCCTTGGTATATTTCCAGGAGTTATGAAAACATATGTCCACACATAGATTTATACATAAATGTACCAGGATTTATTCATAACAGTAAAAAAAAAAAAAAAAAAAAGAAGCTAAGACTCCATTAAGTGAAAGGATAAACATTTGCTGTCTGTCCACATGCCACAGTTTGAATTTCAGTAGATGCCTCACCCATAGGTCTTGGGCTCTTGATCTCCAATGTCCAGCTGTCAAGATGTAGAGTATAGAGGAGGTATTTAGATAGCAGGGGCTGAGCACTCCTTTGTGGATAAACACTGCTATAAAAGGCTGATAGCGGTGGGTCCTCCTCACCGGATCTCCTATCTGAGGATATGATGGCCTCACTCTGGAGTATAAAGCAACAATCTGTCATCTTAGAACCAAGAACCCAATCTGCCAGTGAGTTGACCCTAGATTACCAAGAGTCAGGAGCTAGAACAAATAAACTTCAGTTCTAAATAAATCGTCCTGTGTCCGGTATTCCATTTGATGGAACCACTGATAATGCTCATCACTGTGAATAACCTAAAAAAAGCTAATGCTGAGCAAATGCATTCAAGCATAGGAATTGATGGCTATACTATTCCACTCTTTAGATTTCCTAGAATATATAAAACTACCAGTGTTTCCAAAAAACAGACTAGTGAATGTCGAATTAACTGACTGAAATTATGAAGTAGTTTTGCCATGGATGATACCATAATTGTGAGGAAGAGCCAGGGAGCTAATTTTCAAAACTCATCAAAATTAAATTAACCATTTGGATAGATACTTCAATAAGATGATTTGAAATTTTACATTCCTTAATTGCTCCAAATATTGTATTCATTAAGGGGTTTCCTCATTTACTAGCGTTGAGACAGGTTCTATAAATCAATTAACTCATTCTTGATCTTTCCATCTTAAAGCTTCCAATATTGTTTTATTATAATCATTTATCATCTCTATTTTTTTTCTCTCCATGATTTTCCTATATGAGTCAAATATCCACTAACTAGATCCTTTTCAAAATCCTTATTATCACTTCCTTGTGTAGACTAATTCCTCACACCCACTTGAAATGCCATTCCATTAGAAGCTCCTCCACTGAAAGAAGCAATGACATTTTCTAAGCCTCTGTGTGACAAAAGCACCACTGACACGGAAACACAAGGCCGATTATAGGAGGGAAAAAAGAGAGAGTTTCTAAACTACAAATTTGCTAAATTTGGATGGCAAATTAAATGATAAAGACCAATGAAAGATATTTTTAGGTATTCAAAGCTAAGGCTATTCTTGTAACAACAAATTTGAAGCCCACCTTATCTGTAATAATTCATTTATTTCTTTAAACCATGTACATAAATTCTATGATCATGAGAACACACAAAACATAAATCAGACCGTATATTAGCAATGCTAACTGAGCACTGTAAGACAGGCACTATGATCTTCTGTCATAGTGGAAGGAATGGACAAAATGAACAGAAAATTTAACCTTAGTCACTTGTTTCTGATACAACACACCCATTTTATGACTTTGATTAGCAGTGGATGCTTCTGATTTGCCCACTGTCATTTTATTGGTTAGTTATTTAATAAGTGCCAACCCATCCTCTCGATTCAGTTATCACTGTACTTATAGCCTTTATGGAAATCAAAGTTATATTTTCCCTTTAAATACATCATCTCGTACTGATTTTGCTGTCTTTATTTTATCCTTACACACACTAACTCCCTCTGATATCATACGATGGATATCCTGACATTCCATTTACATAATGCTCTTTTCTTTTCTCCTAGGTAAACATGAAAACAAGAACATGTCTCCTGGGCATTTCACTGTTGATGTTTGCCTGTATGGTTGGTTGGCTGGTTTTGCAGTACTAGAGAATGAATCCAAGACCACATTTGTGCTAGGCATCTGGCCACTGAGCCAGATCTATATACAATGTCTTCTTTGTTATGATTTTATCATTAGCTGTGATATAAACCACCCCTCAAGTAATGTTTATTAAATATATTATCTGATCTTACTTAATAGTAAACAAAATATACTGTAAATCTAGCCAACTATTTATGCCTACTGCCACCACTTTCCTAAACCAGTATAATTTTCTACTACCTTCTAAACAATTATCCTTATGCTCACAAACTCTCACCCCTCATTAAAGAAGCTTCTCTTTGCAATCAAACGAGGTCACAAGCCCACAACTAGTCCAAACATAGAGCGCAAGTGATCCTGGGACCCATCTCCAACTGATACAACTACAACGTAACTCCTGCACCTAAGGCTCGGAGCACATCCTACAAGAGGAGATATAGAGATTGTATGAGCCAGAGGATCAGGAGGTCCATTGTAAGATTGTGCCTTCTAGCTGTGATGGGAAAGCTACACTCATGAAATCCCAACAACTTGAGTGCCTAAAGAAGAACCAAACAAATTGAGCAATTAACATCCCGATGTGTATGGGAGAAATCACATGGGGCCTCACCCCTATGGGGAAAAGCTATAAGCAATTGACATCCACTGAAAGATGGAGAATTGGTCTTCCCCAGGGAAGAATCTCTGATTGATTTTCCAATAGTAAGTGATTAGTCCTGGAGACACACAAATGCAAGCAACACTTGTAGGTTGTATTGGTATGTCTACTCACTTATATGTATATGTAACAGCAATAGTTAAAGAAGAGGCCTTGAATTTGGAAAGGAGTGTGGAAGGTAGATATGGAAGAGGTAGGAGTGAGGTAATGATGTAATTATATTTTAAATAAACAAAAAAAAGAAAAATGAGTAACTGCATTTTAGGTTTACTTAGGTAAACCAATAAATAAAACTGTTCATATATGATACATACACTGTGGTGAATTAGGACTTGAGAACCTAGTTTTTAAAATATCAAAATTAAATTTTACAGTAAGGAAATAATTCTTGTTCTTAAGAGTTTGCAGCATGAATAATTTAAATGTGTTAATATTCTATTAGTTACCATCTAATTTGAATGGTTTTATAAATAGATAAAACTTAAATTGCTAATTATGTAAATCAAGATAAAACTGCCACTACTATTACACTGTGTGTTTGACTGTATTCTTCTAAGTGTCTGGGCATGATTAATACATACTTTCTAACAAGTTTCAATAACATTGCTGCCCCTTAGGACATGTTAAAATTCCTTTCCAGTCACTCAAAGTCTTTTAAAATCTGTCTTCATCCTAGTTTTCAATGTAAAATATACTAATTCTTTTTACATCTGATTGAGTTTTGATCAGTTAATTTACTGATTTCACATATCTTTACTTTTGAAAAGTATTTCATTCCTTCTGCAGTCACCTCACTCTCAAATTTCATGCAACTGAATAACTTTCATACTTCAAGAACTTTAATTCTGAAAATAGTTTGTCTGTTCAGCAGTCACTCCTTTCTGCTTTGTAATGTACCTAGACTAGTAGGCTAGAATATGTGATTCTTAAAGACAATGGTCCATTTGATTGAATTTGTACATGACTCAGAGCATAGCCCAGTACTTATGGACATAAGAATTGTATCATTTGTTCCAATTATTTTTTAATTATTTCTTTTATTTTTTGAGCTTCTGACATAAACACATCAATTCCCCCTTCCCTTTCCTTCCTCCAAGCCCTCCCATATATACTCTTGATCTCTTCAAATCATGTCGTCTTCTTTCATTAATAGCTGTTACATAAAATTATGTATATATGTATACATATTTATTCTTAAATATATAAATACATTCTGCTCAGTCTGTATAATGTTACTTGTATCTTCATTTTTATGGCTGACTACTTGGTATTGGATAACCAATTGGTGTGCTCTTCCCTGGGAAAGACTATTTTTCTGCTCTCAGCATTCCTTAGTTCCCTATAGTTCTTCGTCTAGGGTTGAGGCCTCCTGGGCTTTCCCCCATCTACTTTATCACATTTATTATTGTTGTCCTTGTTCAGTTTATGTTTAGGCGGTCGTGTTGCTGAGAATTCATGAGTGTATCTATCATCTGACATTAGTAGGAGACACAATATTACAGCAAACTCACTGATCATCTGGCTGTTACAATTTTTCTGTTCTATCTCACAATGTTCCCTGAGCTATAAGTGGAGAAGTTTTTTTTGTAGATGTATCCTTTGGGACTGGCCTCCAGAACTCTGTATTTTGTTTCCTTGTGATTTTCCATTATGGTCACCATTGGTTGTAGAGAGAAGTTTCTTTGATGAGGGGTGAGCACTGCACTTATCTGTGATTACGCTTGCTGTAGATTCTTCATCAAGATCTATGATGTCACTAGCCCTGGGTAGCTGGGTAAGTTTCCAGTACCAGGCATAATTTCCTTCTAGTTGAATTGGTCTTAAGTTCAATTAGAGAGTTATTAATTACCACAAAGGTATGAATGCCCCTACTGTAGTCATAGGGTTATCATGTCAAGCTGGTCATTGCCATAGTTCATAGGTATAATAGTTGGGTAGAAATGTTGATTGCTTTCTTCCTTTGGAGGTTTCTGGTACCATAAAAGCTAGCCCTCAGGTAGGAGGGTTTCAGGTCAGTTCCAGATCAAGAGCCTCTGGATCCTGTGTCTGAAGTACATGGTGTCTTTAGCAATATGATCTCATCTTCCACCTCTGAGAATCAATCAAGAGCAATACCAATAGCCTATAATGTTTTGGGAGTCTCTTGGCAACCCTTACCAACAACTCAAGGGACAGCGATTCATGCCTGCTGTTGGTTTTTTTGTTAGATGATCTTTGGCTCTTGGAGGAAACACTGTCAGCCCAGACGTGAAAATTTCAATGAAACTATCTATGCATACCTATATAAAGGTTTACATGTATTACAGTTTGTTTTCGGTCTTTTTCTTTTTTTACATAGATCCTTAACAGCATGAATCTTTATGGAATTTTTAGAAATCCTTACTGCTATTTTACCCACTTTTACTTCTGCATTTATCATACCCCTCTGTAGCTAAAATTTTTCTGTGTCCTGCCTGGCCCGTGGTCAGGACAAATCTCTCTCACCTGCCTGTCCCCCAGCCACTTGGACCCAAATGAACGCACACAGGCTAATATTTTTAAACTATCGCCATGGCAGGCTTCTTGTTATCTAGTTCTTATATCTTAAATTAACCCATTTCTATAAATCTATATTTTGCCATGTGGTTTGTGGCTAACCTGTACTTTTACATCTTGCTTCTCATGGTGGAGGCTGGCAGCATCTCCTCTGTTCTCTGTCTTTCTCCTTCCCCTCTCTAGTTAGAATGTCCCGTCTAACCCTATTCTGCCTCACCATTGGCCAAACAGTTTTATTTATCAACCAATCAGAGCAATGCATATTCACAGCATACAGAATGACATAAACATCACCCCTCTCCATATTTACAACCCCCACATTCTTCTCATTTCCCAAGTCAGATTTTTTAAGAAACAGCACCTCAATATTATTACTAATTTTGAACTATACTTTCTCAAAATTTACTTAATATTAAGAATTTTACTTAACATTAAATTTATGTGATATTAAAACTTCAGAGACATGTCAGCAAAGGTCACTGGCTAGGAAAAATTTTACTAGGTATGCTTCAACCACCAGCCAAGTGAGGTTAGTAGGAAGACTGACTTTTATAAGAAATGTGTCTTCCAAAACACCACATTTTTCAGTACTGTTAGGTGTCAAAGAAACCCAAGACAAATGGATGAAGAGCCAGGACTCTGCAACAGTAATGGAGATAGAGAGAGAGACTGGAGGCCAGAATCCTAGATTCTCAGCTAGCCATTTGTCCTTGGTTTCCTGGAGACCTAACTAGCACCTTGATCTTAGACTTTCTAGTTTCTGGAACCATAAAAAACAAACCTCTGTTGTGTAGACAACACCCAGTCTGTCTGTGTTGTCATAGTAGCCCTAATGGACCATGACAACATTTTACAAATAAGTCAATGTTCACAAAATAAGCCCCAGAAGAATAATTTTGCCTTGCAGCATCATATTTCACATTTGGAGATTTAAAACTCTGAACTAAAGATATAAATCAGCAAAGTTGCATGGTTTTGGTACTTGTATAAAAGACCATTCTGGTTTTGCTGAGTCAGTTTATAGTATTTCTTGGTGACCAAACTAGATGTCTCCACTGCACACATGATAAAGTGAGCATTCTGCACTGATATAATGCCTCAAACACACTTCCTCTTGCAGACAAGCAGCAGATCAATGACTCCAGCAAAGAGGCAGAGAATGCTTATTCTAGAGTTTTCATTAAAGATCAGGAAATCCATGCCATGTTCATTCATCGAAAGTGGGGCTTGTAAGGTCCTCCTCCCTGAGTAATTGTGTAATAAAGGCTTAAAATGCACACAAACTATCTAAATGGAAATAGTGATCACTTACATGGTATACATTCTCTCTCTCAATTCTCTGTGTGAAGTCAAATCTATACTGAAAAGTGCAGATGCATTTTGAGAAGAGGAGGATACTCATAATGTTTCCAACTGAGCAAGATCATTTTAGCAAGATGTCCAAAGCACTCTGAACTAAAACTAATTTTCAGAAATACTCTATGCTTTCTAAGCTTCCTCAAGTTGAATAGTACAAATTAAATTCCATTTATCAGAACATTTTGACTAAAAAAATCTTTAAATTGCTAAATTAAAAGTATATTACATCAATTAAGAAATGAAGGATTTTAGCACAGTAATTTATAGATTCAAACATTTCAGCTTAAACTCAAAGGTAAATGCTTGTTTTGTATGTATATATAATATATGTATTATTATTAAGCATGGAATCCATTATAATTCAAGGCATGGAACACCCTTGAGCACATTTTGAACTTCATAAGTCACATTTATTATGAGTATTTCAGAAATACACATACTTTGGACCTTGATATCACAAAGAACAAAATAAAAAAAATATTTGCAGACACCTAAACTCATGCCTTCCTTGATAAGTCACCATTTAATATACATTATCATATTTGTTTAGAATTTGCTGCTTTCTAGTCATTGAAACTGCTCCTTAAAGAAGACAATACTAGATAAAGTGATTTTATAATATGCCTAAAATTATTTTTGCCTTTAACCTGGAGCTAACACTCTGGTGGCCCACAAGATGAATGTGGTCACAAATGTATTTTGACTTAACAACTCGCTTTAAAGCTACTGTGGAAATTGTATCATTGTCATATCAACTCTATCTCCAATTGTCTACAGTCTCCACCTGTCTCACTCTAATATTTCCTTCCTGTGTTATGTGCTTGATCTTTAAAGATGACTCGAAATTCTGTCTAATCAGAACATTCCTCAGGTAATTCTTCATATACCATCAGAGGACACTGGAATAGTAGAAATTGGAAAATATCTTAAAGAGTTTGGATAGCTACTGTCATTTCTTCCTAAAAGATACTTATGGCTATATAAGTATAACAACTTCCACGTAGTTAAATGTGCATGAACAGTTCTGCTAAAATGCTCTTCTAACATGGTAAGGCAAAACTCATCTAGTTTGAGGAGTTCCTGTTTTGTCATGCACCTGCACATCCTTCTTCATGAACACTCACCCCTCAGTGCAGGCAGCAGGGATCTCTCCTTCTTGTCATCACATTTGTTACACTCGCTGAAGTACAGGAGTAAGAAGACGTCAACAAGGACCCACATCAGCGACGTAGCCAGAACCACCTTGCAGTAGACAAATCTCCTCATGATTGATTTCTAGTTAACACAGAGACTGAAGACGAATGTTCCTGAGACAAATCTAAGCCACAAAGGTGAACTCCAGGACAAAAGCAGGATGCATCCCACTGTATTAGAACAAAAGAGAAAGAACTGTCATTATGATATAGGGAGCTTTTACACAGAGCAGCTAGAATAAAAAAAAAAATGACTCAGTTCATGCCCCCAAATATACCAGCATCCAGGTCCTCAAATGCCAAACTAAAAGCCACTCAGACTTTACCATGCCGGGTAGCTCAGATGCTAACACATGGTCCCTGAACTCTCACTACGCTGCTGGTTGGAACTTTGACACACTGTTTGATTTCTTCAAATGGTGTTGACTTTACCTTACACCTTATCATGCTGTCCTATATATCACTAGGATGTCAAGGAGCATGCTTCCAATTTACTCTGATAGAGTTCTTTTGGCAACCCAATATTGCATTGAAAAAGAAATCATCCTGAAATAACAATGTTCCACAGAGGCTAACAGCCAATACTTAGATAAATGGCAACTCTGAGTCCATTCACTTGCTAATACTTGAAGAACTTCTCTGCTTCCATTTTCTAATCTGTGAAATAATGTTAACAATGGCACATCTAAAGATTTGCTAGGATTAAGTGTGATCAAGTTTACAAAGGATGCTGGGGATAGGGGCAGGAGCACACACCTTTAACCCCAGCAACTGAGAGGCAGAGACAGGCGGGTCTCTGAATTTAAGGCCAGCATGGTCTACAAAGTGAGTTTCAGGACAGTCAGGGCTACACAGAGAAACTATGTATGAAAAAAAAAAAAGATTTTTGAAAAAGGCTCTTAGGTGATCAGTTTATCATCAATTCATGAAATAAGTCAACACTTGTTAGTCTTAAAAGTATCTGGTGTATGGTCTACACAGAAAAATACAGTGGAGAAGTATATCTTGGCATAGATAATGTGCATTTGAACTATTTATCAATGAGAAACAACATACTGATGAAAAATAAGCAAAAAGATTATGCCTTGTAAAAGACAAAACAAAAAGCTACAAAATTCTTGAGAGACATCCAAAGAAATATAAATTAAAGCCTTATACATATTTATGTATATTGCACTGAGAAGTAACTATATAACTAGTTTCTGTATAACAAACACATCAGATCAAAAATAATCTGATATCATTTGCTATATTTAAAATAGCATCAAATATAGACCTGAATGGTAGTGGGGATGGTGAGGAACTGGGAGGAGTAGAGGGAGGGGAAATCATAATCAGGATATATTATGTACAAAAAAAAATCTATTTTCAATAAAAGGAAAAACACTGGCAATCAAGTAGAGAGTGCTTGGTGAGCATGGGCAAGGACCTAAGTTCAATTTCCAGTACCAGAAAATAAATGAATAAATACAAGTAAAGTATAAGTTGTTAGATGTAAGATAAATAACACTGTTATGGCAGAGATATTTAAGATGACAACATTAAATACAAAGACAATTGATATGCTTCATAATTATGTTTCAAAATAGTAACACAGAGTACAATTTTCTAAGGTAAAGAGCTCTTTAAATTTATGTAACTGATTTAGTAGACTAAGACAACAGAAATGCTGCCTATGACAACCAATGGAAACTAGTAAAACATTCAAATTCAAAAGCCACAAAGTAAGAGTTAAAAATAAGTGGAGCAGACTGTAATTTCTGTCTTTCTTTCTTTCTTTCTTTCTTTCTTTCTTTCTTTCTTTCTTTCTTTCTTTCTTTCTTTCTTCCTTCCTTCCTTCCTTCCTTCCTTCCCTCCTTCCTTTCTCTCTCTCTCTCTCTCCTCTCTCTCTCTCTCTCTCTCTTTCTTTCTTTCTTTCTTACTTTCCCTTTGTTGTTGGGTTTTGGGGTTTTTTTTCATTTTTTTTCTTATTTGTTTATTTTGTTTTTGATTTTTGAGACAGAGCTTCTCTATGTAACAGCACTGGCTGTGCTGGAAATCTCTTTGTAAACCAGGCTGGCCTCAAACTCACAGAGATCCACCTACCTCTGCTTCCGAGTACTGGGATGAAAGGTGTGCGCCACCATCACCCAGCTAAGACTCTAATTTCAATAACAACATAAAATTTATATTTATTCAGATATATGTGGATAAATATTTGCAAAGGGACAGAGATGGATCATATGTGCAAAGCAAAAAAGTACATAACATTTTGAGTTTGTTTTTCTTGAAAAGATTGGAATATTAATTATCTACTACATTTCCTTTCTCTTTTACTTTTATATAAAAATGACAGCTAAATATTAGAACTCAGCCTCCAGTCCTCGTAACCAGGGCACAACTCTCTTACTTGTATTCTTATCACTGTGTGTATATTTCTAAACCTGTGATAGGAAACAACTGAGTCTATAAATTTTTCTCTTTCTTTAACTCTAAGATAGAATTCACCCCTTCAATTAATTGTGGGGAAAAACCCTATGGGAAAGTGTATATAACAACAATACCTACTGAATCAGGCCAACTTTCCTAGCAGAAACACCTTAGAATAAATGATCTGAAGAAGGGAGGAGCACTGCCTTTGGCTATCATCAAATGAAAACATGGCCTTAGGCATCTTGCCTCTCTGTGCACTTCCTTTTTACTGATAACGTCTTTCCTGCCCTATCCACCTCGAAAAGTGTTATGAGGCTCAAGCAAGATGAAGGAGAATTTTTTTAAGTATAATTATTATTGCAACCAAATCTGAAATAACTTAATATTAAGTATTAAAATGCCTAAGATAAGTCATTTCCTAATAGGAGCCAAGCAAGTGAGGTTATGAAGAGTTTAATTTTGACCTATTATGATAGAAAGTGAAATCACATCCTATTATGACTTCAAGCATTATTCAAATCATTCCC
Organism: Peromyscus attwateri; assembly: GCA_902168425.1. Taxonomy (NCBI): domain Eukaryota; kingdom Metazoa; phylum Chordata; class Mammalia; order Rodentia; family Cricetidae; genus Peromyscus; species Peromyscus attwateri. The sequence goes on along the minus strand of CABHPP010148814.1, from coordinate 35,063 downwards.
CGTTCACAGCCTGTTTGGTTTGCACTGCAAGACCAGAGCACTGGGAGGGGGCCACCATTTCAGTGATAAAACTTAGTTGTTGTCTATTCTTGTCTAGTTATAAGACAGTCTAACCGTATCTATTCCAAGTTTCTAATTCTGTGTGTAACTTAGCTAAACCCAGAAAGCAGCCTCTTATCCTCTGGTCCATGTGGAATAATTGTCTCGTGTGTACTCTAATACCCCTGACGCAAACAAACCTGGTCAAGTGGAAAGATGACCATACGCATGCCGACTAACCAACGTGTAAGCACAGTCGGTAGCCTGGGTTGAATTAAGAGAGTCAGTATCTGTATAAGAGAGTCAGCATCTCATGTTTTATTCCAATACACTCCTACTTATCTGCAAATATCATTTTGTGTCTTAGGGAACGAAGAAAGCACACTGCTGCAGCATCTCTGGCTGAATGATCCAGCAGGGAACATTAACAATCTGTACAAACAGGTTCATCTGGCTGTTTTCCTAAGAAGTTCAAAAATCTTTTAGTATTATTATTTCCCTGTTTATTTTTAATTCTCCCTTATTTTTCTTTGAGAAAAATTGAGACAAAATCTCAGCTATATTTCCTCTGCGGGCCTTGCTCTTACAATCCTCTTGCCTCAACCTCTTGAGTGCAGAGACTTTAAGCACACAACAAACGCCGTGCCTAGTAGCATTTTGCTTTGTCAGGTATTGCTCTAGGGAAAAAACTTTTAAGACACAAAAAACCATCAAACACCCTTGTATACTTCCCATTCCTTCTTTCTCACCACGTAAGTGATATTCTACAAGATATTATGGGACTTTTACTTAGAAATATGCAGTATTTCCTACCTTTATTATAAAAATAAAAATCTCGATAAAATTTAGGGGAGTTGGCAACAATTGTATAAGGAGAAAAGTCTAGATGGGTTAGGGTTTTTTTTTTTTTTTCAACTAGAAAGCTATTATTTCCCTGGGGAATCTAGCTTAGTTGCTATTAGGCATTTTTATCTGTAGGCATATATTCTCTTTAATAGCAAATTGCATAACGAGATAATTTTTTTAATCTATTTTATGAGGCTGTACTTAAAGCTGCCAGAGCATTCTAGAAACTAGTTTGAGAGTGCTGATAGAGCTTCCAAAAGTTCGAGGCACTTTTCAAACTTTTAACTTTGTAGATAACTATAAAAGCACTGTAAGTGAACAGCCATTATGCACATTTTCTTTATAAACCCGTAAATCCAGGGACTAGAAATCAAAATTTATGCTGATTTAGATCCAAATATGACTGAAAAAATGACTGGCCTTTGTGTGGCTGAAGATAAAAAAATTAATATACATCAGGAGAATCCACTCACAGGCAAAATTAGAAGTCTTCTTAGAAACTGCACGATAGCATGAGTGGGCTTTTTGGAGCCCAGTGCCCATGGTGAGACATCTTATACAGCCTTGGTTCAGGGGGAGGGGCTTGGACCTGCCTCAGCTGAATGTACCAGGCTCAGGTGATTCCCCACAGGAGGCCTTGCCTTGGAGGAGGTGGGAATGTGGGGTGGGTTGGGAGGGAAGGCTGGGGGGCAGGAGGTGGAAGGAGAGGGGCATCTGTGGTTTGGATATAAAATGAACATAAATTACTTAATAATAAAAAAAAGAAAAGAAGAGAAACTGCACCATATTAAAAGGTATATACTAAGACTCAAGGAGGCCGGTAAAGGTAAAATTAAATATGTGCCTTTTGTGTAAAGATTGTGGAATGAAAAGAAAGAAATGTTTCCTCACTTGTATCTGAGCAAAGGGAAAATGGGCCATAATATTAAATTCAACCAATATGAAACATCCTAGCAAAAGCTTTGTGTGAGTGTGTGTGTGTGTGTGTGTGTGTGTGTGTGTGTGTGTGTGTTTATGTATTCACTTGGTTTTTCTGTCTATAAAACATAAGCAGTAACAGCTGCTTCAAAAGGCTGAGATAAATATGAATGGATTAAGGCATGTAAAACTCTTGCAACATTGCCTGTGACATGGGAGGGACTCAACCTATCTTAGCTAGTAGTATTATTAATAATAGTAATATTATTTTTAGAACTACCATCAAATAAAAGAAAAGGCATGAGGACACTCATGAACCGTTGCAAACACACTGCATCTCCAGTACGTGACTGTTTAGGGACTTGAAAAATAAAACCATTATAAGGCAGAAATATTATATTTAATAAATGTATCCTCTGAAGAGGTATGAATTACACTGATTTTATGATACTGAAAACTCATTAAATTTGTGCACTTGAGATCTGTGCATTTTACTTCTATGAAAACTAAACTTCCTTTGTAAGATAAAAACAGATCTCATGTCTAAGTATCCTGATTCTGTGATCTCATCAACTTTTGGTTTATCAAAGAAATTATAGAAGATAAAACAGCTTCCTTCTATTTGCAGTCCTTCTGATCTCATCCTGGACTTTTGTTCTCCATGTCACTCACTTGGGTCTCCTGGGATGTTTCTTAAATACACCAATTCCTAGCATGAGTATATACATACTCCTAGCATAAGCTAGTGGTAAGTTGATGGACTCCTTGCCTTTATTCCCTATCAATACACACTAAAATAACACATATCCTCTTCTTATGCCCCTTATGGTTTTTTTCTAAGCATCTATCTATAAAACATTTAAAAACTGATTTTCCCATTGTATCCTGACATTAAAAAACAATCTGCATGAGAACAGGATTTCATATCTCCAATCTATGTTCTTAATCCTCTAAAATATTTAAAACTATTCAAAATATTTTAAAACTAGTCGTTATAGAAAAGTTGATCTCACTCCTTCCACAGCAAAAAAGGCATATGTTGAAGTCTTAATTCACAGCATCTTAGAATATGACTATATATGAAGATCGCACCTTTAAGAAAGTAATTATGGGCCAACAAGAGAGCTCTACAAGTATAGATGGCTGTGGCCATGGATGATGACCTGAATTCCATCTATTGATACCACAAGGTGGCAAGAAAGAGCCAGATCCCAAGAAATGTGCTGTAATCTGCATACATACACACACACACACACACACACACACACACACACACACACACACACACACACACCATTTTGAAAATATATAATCTTTTTAAAAATAAGTAAGAAAATGAATGAATAAAAAGAAAAATCGAGGTTAAATGAAGTGTTATGGGTGAGTCTTTATCCAATAATACTGATAGTCCTTGTAGGAAGAGAAATGAACACAGGCAGGCCACAAGGAAACATAGGCTGAAGAGAGCCATGTAGCAGACACAGAGAAAGCACAAAAAGGGTCAGTGAGAATGCTCAGCAGGATTGCCACCAAGTCTGATGACCTAAGGTTTATCCTTGGACCCACATATGTGGTGAAAAGAGAAAACCAATTCTTGCAAGTTCTTCCCTGACATATATGTGCCAAGGCACATGAGCCCACTCTGGCCCCTCACACACCAAATAAATAAAGTGCTGGTATAACTGGATATCAACGTGTAGAAGGCTGCAAATAGATCCACATCTGTCACCGTGCACAAGACTTAAGTCCAAGTGGATCAAAGACCTCAACATAAATCCAGTTACTCTGAACCTGACAGAAGAGAAAGTAGGAAGTAGTCTTGACCGAATTGGTATAGGAGATCACTTCCTAAATATAACACCAGTAGCACAGACACTAAGAGACACACTCAATCAATGGGACCTCTTGAAACTGAGAAGCTTTTGTAGAGCAAAGGATACAGTCAACAAGGCAAAGCAACAGCCTACAGAATGGGAAAAGGTCTTCACCAACCCCACATCTGACAGAGGGCTGATATCCAGAATATATAAAGAACTCAAGAAATTAGACATCAAAACACCCAACAGTCCAATTAAGAAATGGGCTACAGAACTAGACAGAGAATTCTCAATAGAGGAAGCTCAAATGACTGAAAGACATTTAAGGAATTGCTCAACATCCTTAATCATCAGGGAAATGCAAATCAAAACGACTCTGAGATACCACCTTACACCTGTCAGAATGGCTAAGATCAAAAACACTGAAGACAGCTTATGCTGGAGAGGATGTAGAGCTAGGGGAACTCTCCTCCACTGCTGGTGGGAATGCAAGCTTGTACAACCACTTTGGAAATCAATATGGTGCTATCTCAGAAAATTGGGATTCAATCTCCCCCAAGACCCAGCTATACCACTCTTGGGCATATACCCAAGGAATGCTCAATCATACCACAAGGGCACTTGCTCAGCTATGTTCATATCATCATTGTTTGTAATAGCCAGAACCTGGAAACAACCTAGATGCCCTTCAACTGAAGAATGGATAAATAAAATCCATTTTTTTATTTATGTGGTACATATACACAATGGAATACTACTCAGCAGAGAAAAACAATGACATCGTGAGGTTTGCAGGCAAATGGATGGATCTAGAAAAAAATCCTCCTGAGTGAGGTAACCCAGATTCAGAAAGACAAACATGGTATGTACTCACTCACAGGAGGATACTAGATGTAAAACAAAGATGACTAGACTGCTACTCACAACTCCAAGGAGGCTGCCTAGAAAACAGGACCCTAAGATAGACACAGGGATTGCCCAATGATAGAGAAATGGATGAGATCTACATGAACAACCTGGACGTGAGTGGGGGTAATGAAGGGCAAGGGTAGAGGGAAAGAGATCTCAGAGGAGCGGGAGATCCCAGCTGGATCAAGAACAGAGAGGGAGAACAAGGAATAAGAGACCATGATAAATGAAGACCACATGAGAATGGGAAGAAGCAAAGTGCTAGAGAGGTCCACAGAAATCCACAAAGATACCTCCACAATATACTACTAGCAATGGGTGAGAGAAAGCCCGAACTGATCTACTCTGGTGATAGGATGGCCAAACACCCTAATTGTCGTGCTAGAAATCTCATCCAATGACTGAGGGAACCGGATGCAGAGATCCTCGGCCAGGCCCCAGGTGGAGCTCCAGGAGTCCAATTGGCGAGAAAGAGGAGGGTTTGTATGAGCGAGAATTGTTGAGACCAAGATTGGAAAAAGCACAGGGGCAAATAGCCAAATGAATGGAAACACATGAACTATGAACCAAAAGCTGAGGAGCCCCCAACTGGATCAGGCCCTCTGGATAAGTGAGACAGTTGATTAGCTTGATCTGTTTGGGAGGCATCCAGGCAGTGGGACGGGGACCTGTCCTCAGTGCATGAGCTGACTGTTTGGAACCTGGGGCTTATGCAGGGACACTTGGCTCAGCCTGGGAGGAGGGGACTGGACCTGCCTGAATTGAATCTACCAGGTTGAACTCAATTCCCAGGGGAGTCTTTGCCCTGGAAGAGATGGGAATGGGGGGGGGGGGGGGGGGAGGGGGGGGGGGGGGAGGGGAGGGGGGAGGACAAGGGAATCCGTGGCTGATATGTAAAATTAAATTAAATTATAAAATAAAATTTAAAAAAAGAAATCTCTAACAATAAAAGGAACTCTAGGAGAATAAAGTTCTATTGCTTAAGCCACTCAGTCTGTCATACATTGTAATGGAAGCCCCATCAAAGTAATAGACCAATTAACCAAATTCCCCCAGCCCTACTTTAATAAATAAGCAGGTAAACATAGGTACTCTCCATTCTGTGAGTAACACTGGCCAAAAGAACTTGGAAAGAAAAAGGTTTATCTGGCTTACAGATTATAGTCCATAATTGAGGGAAGCCAAGGCAAGGATTCAAGGTAAGAATGAGGCAGGAACTGAAGCAGAAACCATGGAAAAACGCTCCTTACGAGCTTACTTCCTCTGACTTGTTCAGCTTGTTTTGTTATATAACAAAGGGCTGCCCAGGATTGGCACTGACCACAGTGGGCTGGGCCCTGGCACATCAATCATTAATCAAGAAAACACCCCACAAACTTGCCTCCAGGCCAATCTGATGGAGGCAGTTTCTCAAGTGAGGTTCCTGATTCCCAGATGACTCTGGTTTCTTTCAAGTTGTCTTTCCCATTTATTCACATTATAAATCTATGAGCCCATACCACAGTGAACTCTCCCTATTTCACAGTAATATTTCAGCAGTTCGCATACAAATCAATCCACCCCTTAGGCAATTTCCCACCTCCTTTCCCTTCCTCCTACGGCCATCTCCATGTTTGTTACTCACAACTCATCACTGTGCTTCTAAGTTAGCAGACCAGATTAAACACAACCAGAAAACTTTTCATACTGCCAGAGTGAATGCATCTTCTTGCTCACTTCTATCACCACCCACGAATCTGCAAGTACAACTGTTTCAATGGATTAAGTGTACTTTCACAGTGTAATGCATCCGCTCTTACATATTCAAATATTTTATTGATGTGCATGTCTTGTCTGATTCAGTTTATCGACTGCGATGGGTCCTTGTCACTATACAAAAATCCTAACATTAATAATTATGTTAAAACAAATTAATTTGATCCCGTATCTCCCTTCAGCTGCAGCTGTATTCATCTGTTTACATTTATTTGGGGAATAAGCAGATTTCAGCCCCTATTTTGTGAGAACATCTTGTGCTTATGTTTAAAATGTGCACTATTTACTGTGATTTGTCCTGAAATTCTTGTGATATTTTCAAGGATTCGCTTCATCCAGTAGAGACTGGGACAGAAAACTCCCTAGGCTACAGGCAACAGTGTGGGGCTATGATGTGATTAGTTGCACCCTTATTCTGGCTTGCAAGTAGTTAGTCTGCTTAACCCTTTGTTTTCTGATCCAAAATTCACCTAGCATTGAATGAGTACCTTAGGTGAAAATGCTCCCAATTACAAAACTGTAAACTCAACACTGGGGCTGCAGTCTCAAAAGACCTGCTTCATTGTGGTTTTCATCCTCTCACCCCTTTGTGGGCTATTATAGAGCATCGTGGAAAGATATCTTGTAAGGGTGATCTGCTGCTCCATAAATATGTCATCAGTCTCATAAATATTCATAAATGTTTCTTAAAAACAACAATGCCAAACCTACCAACTGGCAATTCCTCCTTCAAGATAGCCTAGCTAGTCTCTCTTAGAAGATACGCTTTGCCTCACTTTGCTAAATAATATCCTACTTGTACTGCCTGTCTCTCAGCTGAATTCTTCCCTTCAAGAATATAATGAGGAAGATATTCACTCAGTAATGTAAATACATCACGTGACAGTAAGTTTCAAGAAAGATTAATGTATAACCACATTGTGCATATCCCTATCATCTCATTCTCTCTTAAAGTACACAGGTTGAGCACCTGCTATTGTAAGAAAATCTAAATTAATTGAGTTAAGTTGGCCAGTTCTAATAATCAACTCAATCATTGTCTTCCATAATCCTAAGCAACATGTGACAGTGACAGCTCTAGCCAAGAGGGTCTGCTATAGCTCCATCGGTAAGAGAGCTTGCAGTACAAGCATGAGGGCCTGAGTTTGATGCCCAGTGCCCTTTAAAAGCCAGGCATACTGCCTCTGGAGGCCAGAAGAGGAACTGAAGTTACAGAAGATTTGTGGGCCACTGTATGGGCACTGAGAATTGAACCTGGGTCCTCTGTAAGAGCAGCCAGTGTTCCTAACCATGGAGCCACTCCTTCAGTCCCTGTTCCAATTCCTAAGTATGTTTTTTGCTGTGCTTTTTTTCAGGTCAACCATCTTGAAATTCTTCTTGTTTTTCGCTTTGCCATTCTCTATGCCACTTACTTTCTCTCATTTATCTCCAACAACACTTTCTCTCGACTAGAACACAGGATAGTCAGGAAGTCCCTTTTATGGGAGAGAATACATCTTGATTTATGTGACTGATGTATATGTATCAGTAAATTTTGATGAAAATTTAGAATTTTTTCTCCAAATTGATACTTTCCATTAACTCTTTCTAGGCCTGAAATAAGATAAAAGGCCGGGCGTAGCCACCCATGTGACTGCAGCCCTAGGAGAAGAAAGAGACAAGAGAACCACTCCAGCTTGTTGGACACTCACCTGGGCAACGAACTGCAGATTCAGTGAGAGGCCTTGTCTCCGGGGCTAAGGTAGAATGGGATAGAGGAGGATAACCAGAGTTTTCCTCTGGCCTCTGCTTATATACACTCATAAAACATGAACACACACGTATTTTTAATGTCATATTCCTTTTTAGAAATATTTTTCTTTTCTATCCCACATCAGATGTACCTTACTCTTTCCTATCGCACTACCACCACTGTAGATCAATACAGCATCATCAGATGAATATTTTTAAAGTCTCATTGTGATATAATTCAATTTTATAATTAGCTCATTTAAGGTTTTCAATGTTGTATATTTATTACATTTAACTCTAATGCATACAATGTCTGATTCAAAGTAATAGATGACTAAAAAAAAAAAAAAACAGGTGAAATCTTACTTACTGACCTATGACTCTAAAGCTCGTGGTCGTATGTCAAGCTCATTTCTGGTACAGCAAAAAGTATGATGAAGTCTAGAGAAATATGAACTGGAGAGATGCATGCCCCATTGTACTATGTGTTTATACATGGAGGACAGTGGACTATGATCAATCTCTCCATTGGGAATGGGAATTGCTTGTTTCCTACTTCACTGTCAACAAAAAATCAGCAGATGATTCTAAACCTTGCTCTATTTGTGCTAGATAGTAGACTACCCTTAAAGCACACCATACATATCATCATTCCTGATGAGATGTATTTACAGTATGTGAGTCAAGGACAAGGAAGCTGAAGCTTCAGATTGGCTTCATTCTGCTGCTTGAAATTCTTTTCACATTAGTCTTAAGACTGTATGAAAAAACAATGAATGGATTTGCTCCTAACTTCTTTCAGATTAATGACTTGTAGAGTGGATGGCATACTCATGTGAAAATTCAGCAGAAGCCAGGATATTGGGTGACTAAAGCATAAAACTCACTGTGTAATCCTTTTTCCATCTCCCCAATGCCTATACTTCCTAATGGCTATGCCAAGAACTAACGGCTTCAAATACTGTTTACCAGACTATTTTGATAGCTGCCTTGGCAGTGAGCAATCTTGAGGAATTAAGTGAGATGCACACTCCAGGAGAAAGAGAAAAGTTTGTCTACTTGCTATGAAATGGTGGGTCCACAAAAAATGATTTATGAAATTGTCATTTTTTTTGTTTTGTTGTTGTTGTTGTTGTTGTTTGTGTGTATGTGTGTGTATATGTGGTTCCTTTTGGGTTATACTATTGTTTTCATGCAGAACAATCTAGTTAGTATGCAGATATATATTGAGTCTGGTCACAAAGCCTCCCTGAGATTTGAGAGCAAGTGGAACACATACAAGTGCACTGGTATGCACCCTACTCACTGTGCCATGAGTAAAAAAGAAAAAAAAATGTCTTTTGCTCTAATATAGGAATTTGTTCTGCCAATATCCATGAAACAGCAACAAGCTAACATATGTAAGCAAATTGTTGCTATATTTTAAGTACATTAAAACCATATTCCAGACCCTTTATAACCTGAGAGAATCATATATACACACATACACACACACACACAAATTCAGGCAGTATATAAGTGTAATTAGGCATTGTCATATGTACAGAAAATTTCTAGAAAGATACACTAGCTAACATTAGTGTGAAGGTTTGAATAAGAATGGCCTTTATTGTCTCATATATTTGAATGCTTAGTCATCAAAGAGTGGAAATACTTCAGAAAGATTAGGAGATATGGCCTTGTTGGAGTGGGTATGGCCTTGCTGGAGGAAGTATGTCACCGGGCATGGGTTTGAAGTTTCATTGTGTCTCTTTCCATTACCTGTGGATCTAGATGTTAAATTCTTAGCTACCTCTGCAACACTATGTCTGCCTGTGTGCCACCATGCTCCCCACCGTGATGATAATGGACTGAACCTCAGAAACTGTCAGCGAGCCCTAATTAAATGCTTTCTTTTATAAGGGTTGCTGTTGTGGTGTCTCTTCGCAGACATAGAAGACTGACTAAGACAGAAGTTGGTACCAGGATAGTGAGGTATTGCTGTGAGAGAGCTGTCTATGTTTTGGGGAGGACTGTGGAAGGACCTTGGAACTTTGGACTAGAAAAGCCATTGAATGCTGAGATCTCAGTGGGCTATTCGGTATGAGCTTGGAAGATTAAGAATGTTGTGGGCAATGCAGACAATGGGGGCCTGGCTTATGGAGTTTCAGAGGAAAGTTTAAAGATTCTATGGAGACGATTTGTTATTTTAAATTAATATTCTTTGTTCTGGTTAGTTGGGGCTTAAGAATCAGCTGCGATTAACAAGATGCCAGAATCACTAAAGGGAAATATTTGCTTTGCTGGGATAATTGATGCTAGTTAGTTGGAGCTGAGAAATTAGTGGTGACTGAGACTGGTAGGAAGAAGTATAGCAGTTGTATCAAAAGACCCCTGCATTTCGGAGATGCCACCACCATAGAATTATCACCAAGCACAGCAATGGTGCAGTGGAGCCAGCCAGAACCTAGAAGACAAGCTGTGTGTGCTGTAGATGTCAGAGCCAGAGAAGAAGCCCAAACCCTTCAGAGGAGCCCAGATTGTCAGTGGATCCCAGACATTGGACATTGAGTTATTAACACTGTTGTGAGTTTGGTTTTGCTTTGATCTGATATTGACTTGCCCTGCATCTTCCTTCTTGAAATAAGTAAGTATTTAACTTAATGTTGGTTTTTACAAAAGCCCACAGTTCACAGATTTTGAACTTTTAGAAGAGATTTTGTCCTTGCTTTTATAGTAGTGAGAAAAAAGAGAGAGAGATTTCGGATTTTTAAAGAGGTGGAGATTTTAAAGGGACTGAACTTTAATGTGTTTGAATTTGTAAAGACTGTGAGACTTTAAAAGTTATTTGGGCTTTTAATGTGAGATCTAGGGGATGAATGAGGTTACGGCTTAATGGTGATGTGTTTGTGTGTCAAGTTGACAAAGGGTCAATTGTGCTGAATAGTTTTATGTCAACTTGACACAAGCCAAAGCATTCTGAGAGGAGTGAACTCCAATTAAGAAAAAGACTCCATAAGATTAGGCTGTAGCCACCCTGTGGGGCATTTTCTTAATTAGTGATTGATGGGGACTGGAGGCAGCCCTTTTGTGTGTTACCATCCCTGCTTCTATGAGAAGCAGGCTGAGCAAGCCATAAGGAGCAAGCCATTAAGCAGCACTCCTCCATGGACTCTGCATTAGCTCCTGTCTTCAGGTTCCTGACCTGTGTGAGTTACTCTCCTGACTCCTTTGAGAATGAACTCTAATGTGGAAGCATAAACCAAATAAACCCTTTCTTCCCCAAGTTGCTTTGGTCATGGTGTTTCATCACAGCCATAGTAACTCAAGTAAGAAAAGTTGGTACCAGAAGAGGGACTTTGTCCTGAGGTCATCACTCCCTTTATTCCATTTTGCATAAGGGTTTTTTTTTTTTTTTTTTAACTTTCATCTTGAAGACTAACTAGACCTAGATGCATTACACTTACTGGTGCTTCTTTTCTCCTCAAACTGTACATTTTGTATTTTATTCTTGAAGCTGGTCTGAAAGCATTTTGCATTATAAGCCTCTGGGAGCCAGGGAATGGAATGTGGTGGTTTGAATAAGAATGGGTCCCCATAGGCTCATATATTTGAATGCTTAGTAATCAGAGAGTGATACTACTTGAGAAGGATTAGGAAGTGTGGCCTTGTTGGAGGAAATGAGTTACTAGGGGATAGGTTTTGAGATTTCAAAACTCCAAGCTAGGCTCAGTATCATTCTCTTCCTGCTGCCTGCAGATCCAAATGTGGAAATTTCAGCTACTTCTCCAGCACCATGTCTGATTGCATGTTGCCATGCTTCCTGCCATTACGATAATGGACTGTAAGCAAGCCCCAGTTAAATGCTTTCTTTTATAAGAGTGTTCACAGTCATGGCATCTCTTCACAGCAATAAGACACTGACTAAGACAATTAGTAATCTCTTAGCATTAAAATTGAGATATATTTTCAATTGTGTCTAAAATTTTTTTTTAGAATGTAACAGTTACCTAAAAAGTAAAGTATTATTTTTGTGCATCCTATAGAGACAAGCAAGTGTTAGACAGGTATTAACGCTATGTAAGTCACTAAAGATAAAAATATGTAAGATAACATACTTGTTGCATTCTGTTAATATCCAGTAAGGATGGGAACACTGGAGTAGGGATTGGGAAGGAAATAGAGATGAAATGTTTACAAGGTGTGGAACTCTTGTTAAGTGACACTTTCATTACATAATTATTACTATGGAAAGAATGTAACCACAAAGAATAAATGGCTTCATAATGAGTCAAAGAATGGTAGCCTTACCAAAAATATTCACAAGACTGTAGCACAAATTGTCTTATTAATGAAAACAAACCCAGAGCCAGGTATTGGGGTGAATGCTGAAAGATCAGAGAAACAGAACCAGCCTCAGCTAACCTCACCTCGCCAATTCCCCAGCTGATTCTGTTTCCTCAAACTGGAAGCCTCTGTGTCCTCATCCAAATGGATCTCAGCTGAACTGCTGCTAAAAGCCTAAAAGCTTAACCAGACTCTATTTCCTGGTCCTCACGCCTTATATACCTTTCTGCCTCCTCCCATTACTTCCTGGGATTAAAGGCTCTTGTTACCACGCCTGCCTGTTTCTAGTGTGGCTTTGAACTCACAGAGATCCAGACTGATCTTTGCCTTTGGAATGCTAGGATTAAAAGTGTGTGTGCCACCGTTTTCTGACCTCTATGTCTATCTAGCGGCTGTTCTGTTCTCTGACCCCAGATAAGTTTACTAAGGTGCACAATATATTGGGGGACACAATATCACCACACAAGACAGCAACATTCACATAAGGAATCAACCTGTGTCATTGTACATTAATCTTTCCACAATGAGTGCACACTGTATATCTACTCTATTGAGATGCTGTACCTGTCAAAAGCCAAAATACATCATAAAGTGATTCTACTAGTAATAGTTTATTATTAAATGATAAGGCAATTAAGTCTACATAAAGGATACTGATGAAAAGCAATGTATGTCCATCACAAAGATAATAAAATTAAGTTATTTGAAAGAACTCATCAACTTGAAACTTACTCAAAAAACATTGATTTTTTAGTGTCTATAAACATTTATCTTAATACCTGGAAGCCATGGTTCAAGTTCATTTATTAGTAGTCACCAAGATGCAAAAACCAATCTAAAATGTCCAACTATATATAAAACCTAGAGATTTAAGACAAAACTAGAATGTTAAAAGAAAACAAATGCTTTTATTGACTTAGAGTCAGTTCCTAGCTAACCTTAACCTCTAAATTTTTCCTGATCAAAAGAAAAAGAAGTAAAAGAATGTATTACAAGTGCTTTCTTAGAAATGTGGAGGGTATTAGCCTTATTTCTTACCTAGGTGTTCTCTTCAAAAGAAGTGCATTCAGTTATAGAAAATAGTGGAGAGTGATCTACAGTACAACATAAAATTATCTGAGTTACTCTGACTGCCCTGAGTAGTAATTAATGTGAGATTCAAAGAAAGAGAAGTTACGAAAAAAAAAAAAAAACAGAAAAAACAGAATTCTAAGGCACTAAGGAACCCCAGCACCTAAAACAAGAGGGCACAGAAGTGAGCTTTCCACAGACTACTCTAGGGTATACTCCAACTGCATAAATGTAAATAAAAATTGATTCACTTGCTTATGTATTTAAGTAATTGTTAAACAGAACTTATCAGTGGGGAAAAATGCATGCCTCCTTAAAACTAGCTATAGAAGTACTAATGGATTATGTATTTAATTGCTTCTATTCAAAAAACCCTCATTAAATATTATACAGACTTACATGTTAATTTGTTTTACTGGATTTTTTTCTTGAAATTTTCCTGATGAAGCTATTAATCATATATTAAGTGCTGAAAAGACAGGCAATGAGAAGGAAGAAGTAAATAAGAAAATAAGGAACTAAATAATTGGAATATTGAATAATTAATCTCCAATTAATTAACAGCAAAATAGAAGTACTATATCCCCAAAGAGTCAAAATGTGTGTTCTTATTAGTAAAGGAACTTTGTAATATAGCATCCCTAAAACTATAACTAGTTGATCACTCTATATAGTTAAGTATAAAACAGTGCATAATCTAATTTTAGCAAACACAGAAAGGCTATAAGATAAAGAAATTTGCTAAAATGCATGAGGAAAAGAAACATTCATCATGTATTTACAAGATTTAAGACTAAAACAGGGACTAACATTATGTGTTCAAGTACATAGTTAGCCAATCCATAAGCATAGCAATTCTTTTCCTATCAGCAGCATCATTTAATTGAAATTGTGCTAAGAACTAAATATTGAAATAAAATTTTGTTTTCAACAAAATTATGGTTTAGAGGGATTCAAAGTATCTTAGCTAATTTGAAGGAGTAAATGTAAACCAGTTAAAAAACATATTTTGGAAAGAAATGGGGTTATTAAAAGTAAGTAAGAGTTTTTTTTAACCTATTTTATTTATTGAAAGCCACATGATTTGAATTAGCAATTTACCTGTTGGAAATTCTTTTAAAATTTCCATGTATGGCCGGGCAGTGGTGGCGCACGCCTTTAATCCCAGCACTTGGGAGGCAGAGGCAGGCGGATCTTTGTGAGTTCGAGGCCAGCCTGGTCTACAGAGCAAGATCCAGGAAAGGTGCAAAGCTACACAGAGAAAGCCTGTCTTGAAAAACAAAACAAAACAAAACAAAAATTTCCATGTTAGAGAAAATACCTTAATTTCAAGATATTTTAACTACACTGTTAGTTAAAAGTAAATAATATAAGCACATCTAGATATGGTTAAATGATAGTATGCTACATAGCTATAAGAAATATATGAAAATTTTTAGTATCATAAGAAATGCTAATGACAGTATAAATAAGTCAAGATGTCCTCATTTGTTCCTTATGAAGGTAACTGTTTCAAATATATTCACATAGGAGTATTGGGAGAGCAGACAAGGCTGTCAGGGCTTTCTTGACACTACTTCTGTTACAACTGTTTTATCTACATATAATCCAGAAGTGGTATATATTACCTGATGACAGAGAAAGCATACATCTTGTTACAAAATAAATTAGAAAAAAACCACTGGTTTATTAATGAAGCTTAAAGTACTGTGTTATATGGTATTTATGTTTGTGCATATGTGAGAACACAGAGTTCGGACGAGATCAGCAATGGTGCTGGACAAACAGGCTCAAAAGACTGGCTCATGATTCACCAAGAAAGTAAGAAAGAAAAGCAGAATCCTCCACTAAACAAGGCTAACTTCAAACAATGTGCTTCTAAATTTGTTTCCATTATTACAAAATCTATATGACTCTGAAAACGTAATACTATTAAAACTTTCCATTCTTTTGAAAAAATACGTTGCTTTCCAAACCTACATTTTCATACAGGATTAATATTATTACCATTGTTGTTGTTATTATAAATATGACCTTTGTTGAAATCAGTGGCCCTCTCCAATCCATCAAGAATGATAAAGTGACAGTGCTAGCTAGTATTATCAACTTGACACAAGCTGGAGTCATTTTGGAAGGGACGGCCTCATTTGAGAGAGTACACTCACTAGATTGGCCTGTGGGCCTGTTGGCCAGTTTCTTGATTGATATGGAAGGGTCCAGCTCACTGTACATGGTGTCAATCCTAGGTTGCTGGTCCTGGATGCTATAAAGAAAACAGTCTGAGCAAGCCAGGAAGAGCAAGCATGCCAGTAAGCAGTATTCATCCATTGCCTTTGAAATAGTTCCTACCTCTATGTTCCTGCCAGGCCTGAGTTCCTGCTCTGACTCCCTAGATGGTTGATTGTAAGCATTGCTTTTGGTCACGGTGTTTTATCACACCAATAGAAAACAAAATTGAGTCAGTGATCATAGAAAAGTAGGAAGGATACTCACTCTAAGTACTCACACTGTTAGAAATCTAAATGCTACTCAACTCCAATTAAGGTTTCAGAAAGAGACAACATAAATCAAATTGATTGTCCACTCATAATATATGAAGACATGCATATTAGGACTACAGAATTTTTCCTTCACAGAGTTAAGGCATGACCATGGAGGCGCCTGAAAACTACAGCAAATGTTACTATAGAAAAGTGTGACATCCTAACAATAGTATATATACTATTTCCAAAAGAAAAACTATGGTTGAGATGGTAGGGATGATCAGATTAAAAAATAAAATTATCATACACAAGAGAGCCTCCATGTTAAAGGCAAGCAAGGTATATTTGTTTGTATTCAGAGAAAAATTTAAATATGAAGTAAATAATACATATAATCTATAGTTCATTTATAAATATCTAATCTAGAATGTTACTCCATATGACCTTACTACTATTTCAATATAAGAAGTGACAATCTCAAAGTTTCTACCATTAATATGTCACATTTACAAAGGAGCCCATATCTGACAAGTTTTCTTCAGTATTACCCATAAGTGATCTATGCAGAACATGGCTAAGTGGAAGCAGTACATTAAGAGATTAAAAAGAACTGATTATCAATCTACCTTAGTATACCTCAGCTTCCTAATGCTAGGCTTCCATTCTAGAATCTTCATACTTGATATTGTGACAGTGAGAAACAATGTGTGAAAAGACAGTTTTCCTCGTACTTCATCTTTTAGTCAGGCCAAAATCTACAAACAAATAGCTCACAAATCATCTGCAAAGGTTTTATGGGGCTTTTTTTTTTTAGCTCAAACAGCAAAGATATAAAGCTTCAAGATCAATAACATCTGTTTAGCCCATGGAAAAGCTGCACTGTTTATATGGCTGAACAGTTATAATATTTCTCTTTGATTTTGATAAGCAAGATAAATGCATTCTAACTACTGATTGGCATCAGAACAAATCAGTAGGTGTGCTTGATTCCAAGATCTCCTGTCTATTAATTTCTGTGAAATGAAAGTGTTCAAACTGAGAAAGAAAATGCTGGTATGATTCTCCTCTTAAAAAAAAAAACCATAATCAGTATAAAACTCTCTAGTTTCCCAAATCCATTCAGCTGCACCCCTTCAGAACAGCAATCAACTCTTTATTTTGCTTTGTGCTTCATATTTCTGGAGGGTATGTACAAAGGCAGCAATCTAAATCAATGAAGCATATTAACCAGTGCATGAGCTTTTTCTGTATGCCATTTTAATTCCTGATTATTCTATTCTTTTTATATTTTAAAAATTACATTCTCTTTCAGCATATTTAAGTTATGTTTCTATCATAAGTCTTATATTTCTTTTTCATTCACTGGAGTTCCTTCCTATGCTGTTATTAATTATTTATTTTATTAATATTATTATTAAGAAATTTTCTATTCATTTTACATATCAACCACTGATCCCCCTCTCCTCCCTCTTCCTACCCCCAGCCTTCCTCCCAAATCTACCCCCATTCCCACCTCCTCCAAGTCAAGGTCTCCCATGGGGAGTCAGCAGAGCCTGGTACATTCAGTTGAGGTAGGTCCAAGCCCCTCCCCCTGCATTAAGGCTGTGCAAGGTGTCACACCTTAGGCACTGGGCTCCAAAAAGCTGGCTCATGCACTAAGGATGGAACCCAATCCCCCTGGTAATCCCCCAAACAGTTCAAGCTAAACAACCGTCTTGCCTATCTGGAGGGCCTAGTCCAGTCCCATGGGGGCTCCACAGCTATTGGTCCATAGTTCATGGGTTTCCACTAGTATGGCTCCTCATCTCTGTGCGTTTTCCCATCTTGTCCTTTGCTTATAGAATCCCTCCTCTCTCTCATTGATTGGACTGCTGGGGCTCAGCCTGGTGCCCAGCCGTGGATCTGTGCATCTGCTTCCATCAGTAACTGGATGAAGGCTCTATGATGACAGTTAGGGTATTCACTATTACCAGAGTAGACCAGTTCAGGCACTCTCTCAACTACTGCTAGTAGTCTAAGGTGAGGTCATCCTTGTGGATTTCTGGGAACTTCCCTAGCACCCTGTTTCTTCCTATTCCCGTGACATCTTAATTGTTCAACATCCTTAGTCATCAGGGAAATGCAAATCAAAATGACTCTGAGATACCATCTTACACTTGTCAGAATGGCTATGATCAGAAACACTGCGCTGGGCAGTGGTGGCACACACCTTTAATCCCAACACTCGGGAGGCAGAGCCAGGTGGATCTCTGTGAGTTCGAGGCCAGCCTGGTCTACAGAGTGAGATCCAAGACAGGCACCAAAACTACAGAGAGAAACCCTGTCTCAACAACAAACAAACAAACAAAAAAACACTGAAGACAGCTTATGTTGCAGAGGATGTGGAGCAAGGGGAACATTCCTCCACTGTTGGTGGGAATGCAAACTTGTACAGTCACTTTGGAAATCAGTATGTCAGTTTCTCAGAAAACTGGGAATCACTCTACCTCAAGAACCAGCTATACCACTCTTGGGCATATACTCAAGGAATGCTCAATCATACCACAAGGACACAAGCTCAACTATGTTCATAGCAGCATTATTCATAATAGCCAGAACCTGGAAACAACCTAGATACCCCTCAACCAAAGAATGAATAAAGAAAATGTGGCACATATACACAGTGGAGTATACTCAGCAGCAAAAACAATGATATCATGAAATTTGCAGGCAAGTGGATGGAACTAGAAAATATCCTGAGTGAGGTAACCCAGACTCAGAAGGACAAACATGGTATGTACTCATTCATAAGTGGATACTAGATGTAAAGCAAAGGATAAACAGACTACAACTCACAGCTCCAGAGAGGCTAGCTAACAAGGAAAACCCTAAGAGGGATACATAGATAGCCCAGTGAAGGAGAAATAGATGAGATCTACATGAGCAAACTGAGTGTGGGGGGTGGTAATGGAGGGCAGAGAATGGGGGATGAGAACATAAGGAAATGGGAGGTTCGAGCTGCAACAGGGACAGAATGGGAGAGCAAGGAAAGAAATACCATGATAAGTGATGATAAATGTTATTAATTATAGAAATCACCTAGCTTGAATTTTCCATTGAAATTTAAAGTTTGGTTCTGTAGGATGTAATGATCAGTTATTTCTTTATGTGTCACTTGTTCTTATTTTTCCCATCTTTCCTATACCCTCTTCTATGTAAAAACACCAATCCCAATATTTGGATCCAATATACACATGCCATTGTACTGAAAATGTTTCTCTTACAAAAGACCATAAGACATACACCAAGTTCTTTCTTCAAACACACACAAAGTTAGGTAAAATTCAGTAACAACTTAAAATGATAATGCCTACAATCATATGGAAGTACTGAGACTCCAGAAAGGCTCAGTGATAGTTGAATGATATCAAAGAACAATAATAACTAATTACAGGAAAAGCATTATTTGTCTTTTTAAAAACATCAACATACACATAAAATTGCTAGATGTATTAGAGAGGCCCAAGTCCACTAGAGTTTATAACACAGCACTTCTAGGCAAAAATCAAAGAATTGCTCAGGATTAAAGTCTAAGCTGGCCGCCATTTATAAAGAATACTATTCTATATTTTTATTTTATTCCTTTTGTATCCTAGTGCTGCATTTAAAATTAATATTGTACTAATCAAAGTACGAACATACACGTATTTACTGATAGCCTTGTTGACTTTGAAGTGTCTATGGAGTTCCTCAGTGAGGCTGTCCAGACACAGGTAAGTATACAGATTGAATTCTAGGAAAGTAAATATAAGGAAGTGGGTAAAGCAATGTTAACTAAAGTCATAGAAAAGAAGAAAATATGCTTAGGGAGAGTATGCAAAAGAAAGAGTGCCCCATGGAATTGTATAGAGTACCAATCTGTAACGAAGAGAAGCTCAAAAATGAAACTAGGCAAGGACTATCAGGGGAAGAGTAATGTATGTGTAGTGTTGTGAAGTCCAAGACAGGATGTTTCTGAATGAGAGGACTGAACAAAGGTATAAAATTGTACTAAATCAAAACCAAATTATTTTTCTACGTGAATAAGACTAACTTTGCTGACCTTAGAGCAGCTTCAGACAAGCAAACAGGAAAGACAACACATTAGACATGAAAAGTGATACATGTGCCATTTTTAAGCATGTGGTTATTAATAGAGACAAGAATTAAATATGGCCAAAACAAGACCTAGAAAGGCGGAGAATGTATGCACACTTGTATGTTATTTTTTGGGCCAAGTATTTTGATATGTTTAATGTCACAAGCAAAATCAGAAGAGAGGAAGAATACTGAATATGTGAAGGAAAGTGTTTGTTTAAATTAATGTTCCCAAACATGTACAGAGAAGTAAGATCCTCAGCATGTACGAAGACATTGGTTCATAAAGGTAGACAAATAGAGGAAAGGTGAAAGAATCTTTGAACTCTGCACTAGCAGAAAACTCACATCTTCCAACATCCCAGGTGCTGTTCCCTCTGTATATCATGTGTCACAAAGAGTCAGAGAAGTATTTGCTGTTATATGGTGTGGTAAGAAAGAGAGGGTCCTGTGAAGGTTTCTTCTCAGAGTAGAGGATCGCTTCCTAAACTCGCACTCTCTGCTTGGCATGTCCAATCTTCTTCAAGGCTCATCATGCAGAACAAAGGAATTATTCCTTCTCTGTCCCTTCATTTATTCCAACTCCATCTGTACATATTTTAATTTGTATTTGCAATGTTTTGGCTAAGCATATAACTTTACATAGCAGTTCATTTAAAATATGACTAAATTAAGCTGACGATGTGACTCAGTTGTAGTTAACTTGCTTAGCATTGGGAGACTCGGAATTTCATCCCCAACACAACAAGTAAGCATGAGCAAATCAAACATTACATCACAGGACTAAGATCTCAAAGAACTCTTAATGAATGCATTCTAGTTATGATGACAATTATATTTCTCTACTAAAAACTACTGTTAAACTCTTGCATGCACGCATACAAAAACATAAAAGAAGAGCATAGTGAAGGGAGCAGAATCCCAGGTGAATTTCATCTGAGCATGTTACCAGAAAAAAAAATTGGGGGTCATGATTAACTTGAATAACTACTGAAATGACACTCTTTCTTATCTTTCTCTTTCTCCCTTTTTCCACTTCATTTCCAATTGGACCCTTCTGTGACCAAGATAGCTCCAAGTTTGACCCTCTGGCTGCTCAACTCAGTGTATGAGGTGGGTTGCCTGGCAACAGGAAAATAGAATGCTCAGCAGCATGTTTGGTAACTCTATTTTCTGGCTTGCAGGTGGGATATTTGGACAGAATTTCATGAGGTTTTTGCATTGCAATTCTGCTTTGTTTCAGCAGGTGTGTAATTAAGTTTACTACTTGTAATGTTATTATTGTGGTCCGCTGCATTTTTATCAGTATTGTTTAAAGATTTTGCTTTTTGTCAAAATTATTAATGCTTTAAGAAAATTTTAAAATGTTGAAAATTTCCATTCATGATACTCATACATTTTGAGAAGCTCATTATTATTATATCAAATTTTCAAAATCATTAAAAATCAAAAGGGTTTTGACAAGAAAGAAATATAAATGGGACTTTCCGGCTACCTGTATTCTGTATCTTTATCTAAACAACAGCATCAGAAGAATGTAAAAATCCATTAGTATACTTATACAATTTAATATATATATATATATATATATATATATCATACATCAATTCAAGAATGTTAAAGGTGATGGCAGCACAAATAAACATGCCTGTACACCAAGAACTACACACTCAGTATATGTTAGTTTTGGAACAAAGATAATCCATATGCTTTTATTATAAAACACAGCATCTTCTGAAAGACTAGAAATTTCTGTTGCATTTAATCAGTTTAACAGTGTAGACTCTCTTGCCATATGGCAACCAGGCTTTTACTAATAACTTGCTATTTATAGAAAGGGAGCCCTAACTATCAGCTCAGATGGTCAAATTCAAGAAAGCAGACAGCAGTAATAACCACATAGAGCAAATGACATGCCATTTATTTCGGCCTCACTGGATCCCAAGCAGAATGCTCCAGATGCAAACAAAGACTGCATCTGGAAACGGCCTCAGTGAAACATTCCACATACTATGGCAGATACAGAAATCCCCTGCTGGCCTGGCCACTGAGGTGTGCACCAGAATCCAATTCACCCAACTGCCTATGGTGTGATGGGGACAAAATAAAACAAAACAAAGCTTAGCAAAAGCTAAGGCACACTCTAAATGATTGCTCATTGGTAGCTCAGTGTCGTTGCATTATCTTTTTTAAAACTGGCCAAATAATCTTCGTCCTAGAGTGTGAGGGCTTTTTCTGTCAATCTCCACTGGCTTTTCCAGAGTTCAACATTGACCAGACACTTATTTCCAAACATTGTTATCCCACTTTTTCTTCATCAGAACATTAAAATGATGCCCTTTTATAAATGTGTGACCTAATGGTTAGAGAATTCACATAACTTCCCCAAAATTAAACACTCTATCAAAGATAGCAACTTTCAGAATAAAAATTATAAGCCAATTTTAGTACATAAAATCAAGTTATTCAATTAAGACTATTGTTTTATTTCTGAACTGGTAAAACAGCTCAACAGAGAAAATTCTTATAAAAATCAAACTTTGGTCTCACTTCTTTGTTTATATTTAGGATTTTTAGACAAAATAATCCATATAGAGAAAAAATCACAATATTAAGGTGTTTTAAAACTGTCAGATGATACAGGTCAACTCCCTACAAGTGATTTGTGAGCTGAGGAAACTGAGTCCTGGGACCATATGCAGACTTTAACAACTTTTATAACTAATGGAAGAATCTCGTCCCAATTCTATCCATTAGTTCTTATATAATTTTATTACAGTATTACATAAGGTATCACTATAAAAAAACTAATTATAACAATATTTACAATATGAGTCAAGGTATAAAAACTTATACAGCTGGGACTGGAGAAAAAGCCTGGGGGATAAAAGCACTGCCTGCTCTTACAGAAGACCCACGTTCAATTCTGAGCACACACATGGTAACTCACAACCATCTCTAAAACCAGTTCCAGAGGATCTGAAGCCCCCTTCTGACTCTCCTGGTTAACAGGCACACATGTGATGCACAGACATACAGACAGACATAACATTTATACACATAAAATAAAATAAATTTTTTAAAATGCTGTATCTGAGAATAGAAATTAAGACTGTCAATCCTATTTAAAGTACAAAGTTCTACCCAAGATTTTAAAAAATAGTTGTCCTTGTATTCATTGAAATTATGCTAACATAAAATAAATATAATAAATATAGTGTTTATTAACCATGCTGTCTGTGATAGACCCATACAAAAACCTTTCAAGATAATTATGATCAATGTATTTCACAGCTAAGAAGATATTACCAAATAAGAACCTTGATTGATGTCATGTAGCTAGTAATTTATTGAACATACATCAGAACTCAGTATTATGCCATGAAAGAAACCAATTAGGTATATTTGTATAAACTTCTAAATACAAATTAGCCAAATTGCACAATCTCTACACAGAAAACTATAAAACATTAAATAAAATAAATGAAGTTTATATGACATTCATTGATTTTATTAGTTTGATTTCTGTTGCTTGGATAAACACTATTACCAAGAACTTGGGGGAGGAAAGGGTTTATTTGGTTTACACTTCCACATCACAATCCATCATCAGGGGAAGCCACATCAGGAACTCAAGGTAGAGACCTAAAGCAAGAACTGAACCAGAGACTAAGGAGGAACGTTATTTAAGGACTTGCTTAGCATGCTTTCATATAACATCCAGGACCATCTTCCCAAGGCAGCACTACTCACAGTGGCCTTGACCTCTCCCATCAATCATCAATCAAGAAAATGCAACCTGATGGAGGAAATTCTTCAGTTGAGGTTCCCTTTTCCCTAGTGACTATAGTTTGTATCAAGTTGGCAAAACCTAACCAGCACATATTAAAAGTCACTACTGTAATTATGCCAGCTTTAAAATATGTGATAATAAGATATTAAATAAGCTTCAAAATAGCATCCCAATTTTTTGTTGTTGACTTCAACAAGGAAATTCTAAAATTCATATGAAATGAGGCCAAGTTTATAGGTCTCCAAATAAAGACACAGTAACAGTCTTTTTCAACAAACATGAAGAATAATTTTAAAGTGATCATACTTATAAATGGAATTATAAATATGGGAATAAATAAGTGTAATAATGGTCCCTCTAGAGACCCTGACATATATAAAAATTTATGATAAATATGTAATTGAAAAGCTGTGGGCCAAGGAAAAAATTAATATGGTCTACAACCATATTAGGTATGGTAGATAGGAATTCAGGAGATAGAGGCAGGAGGATCATGAGTTCAAGGCTAGTTTGGTCTACGTAGAAAGTTTCAGGAACTACATAGTGAGACTCTCTCACAAAAACTTTAACAACAAACTTCTCTAATAAAAATGATATTCTTTGTGGTTTAGGTTAGGGGTGTTTTATTACTTGCTAATTTTGAAAAGAGTCTCTTTAAGTAAACCTAGCTGGTATAGAATTCACTTTGTAGATCAGGCTAGCTTCAAACTCTCAGAGATCTGCCTGTCTCTGCATCCTGGGATTAAAGATGTGGATGATTCATCTGGTAAATATTCCATGTTAGAAGGAAAATCTAACTTGACCTCAAAGTCATTCATAAAGTGACTGCATAATTATAAAGAGGCATTAAAATTAGAATTTGACTACTTTTTTAATCAAAAAAAGCCACTTCAAGCTATGGAAAAAGCAAGTGGTTGGGGTGTGATTCTTGGTGGGGAGCCAGATTAGTATGCATGAGGCCCTGGGCTCTATTCTTGAAAAGCAAAGGAAAAATGAAAAAAGAGGGAGAAGCAGAAGAGGGGGGAAAACAGGGGAGGAGAAGGAAAAGGAAGAGAGGAGGAGTAGGAGGAGAGTGAAAGAGAAGGCGAGTAAGGGAGGTAGGGGACAAGAGGAGAAGAGAAGGGGGGAGGAGAGGAGAAGAGAGAAAGGTGGAGAAAGAGGGAAAGGAACAGGGAGGAAGGACAAGGGGGAGAAAGAGAAGAAAGAAAAGAGGAAGGGAGAGAGGAAGGCAATGAATTATGACAAAAGATAGGAAAATCAGAGGGATGGTATCCCACCATATATACTGAAGCAGTGCTCTTCACACAGCAACTAACTTCTGAATGCTAACAATTAAAAAGTCAACACAAGCCGGACAGTGGTGGCACATGCCTTTAATCCCAGCACTCAGGAGGCAGACGCAGGCGGATCTCTGTGAGTTCGAGGCCAGCCTGGTCTCCAAAGCAAGTTCCAGGAAAGGCGCAAAGCTACACAGAGAAACCCTGTCTCGAAAAACCAAAAAAAAAAAAAAAAAAAAAAAAAAAAAAAAAAAAAAGATAACACAAAAGAAAAGTGGACAATATACAACAATATTCATATAAAGTTAAAGCAGAGGTCATAACTGCATTACTCAATAGGGAAATACGAAGTAAACTCTCAGCAGAATGGCTAAAATTAAAAAGATTGATTATACTAAGCTTCAGAAAAAGTAAACAATGGGAGTTAACAGACACTAACGACAGCTGTGTAATTAGTTAACAATTTTATGAAAACAGTCTGGTAGTAACTGCTAAAACTGAAGATTCTAGAACCAAGTAATTCTATTTCTAAGTATATGCCCAACAGAAATACATGAGCATGATCAGCAAAGATTAAAAAAGAATGCTCATGACAGCCTAAATCTAGAAATAACTCAGATCCCATCAACACTACAATGAAAAAATATTCTGTAGTATTTTTGTTTAATGGAATATGACATAGGTGATAGAAATTAGGGAACCTCACAAAGCATTAATAAATGTTAGAAATGCATATGCAGGAAAGAAATGCTCACATAGAAGAATGTATGTGGCATGCATGGCTATTTGTCAGAGGTATTTTAAGTCATACGATATTAAAATTGTGTAGTGAGGAACATAGGCTGGGATAGTTAATCTGTATTGAAAAGCAAGGAAGTGGTTAATGTTAAAGCCAGAATAATTTCATCTGTTCTGGAAATAATAGAAATGCAGAACTCTTTGGGAGGCAGGAAAAGTAGCTGGGATACAAAAGGCTTCTTCTTGATCTTTGTGATAGCTACTTAGGTCTTTTAAAAAAAATGTTTTGTTCATTTGAAACATACAACATCACAACAAGAACTCAAATGACAATAATTCTGTGATTAAAATTGATAATTACAATTGTTAATGCATGAGATAAGTTTTGACGACCATAATACAAACTACAAATCTACTGTATTTAGAAGATAGCTTCGTATTACAGCAGCCTTGTAAAGGTGAAGATTCTGAACAGCAGAGAGGTGAATAAATCCCCAAGCCACACACACCAGAAGCTGGTTTGCATTAAAGTCAATGCAGCTCTTTCCTCAACAGTGTGATGTGCTCCTTTCCAGCACTGGAGAAAAAGGAGATAGCCCCTAAGCTGAGCCTCTAGTTCTCCTTGGCAAAATTATTGGTCACTATGATAAGTAAACTAAGTCTGAAATATTGGTCTTTCATGGACCAAAGTATTAAATCTTTAATATAACACTCTAGCCTTGTTTCATTTGAAGCTCTGCTAAGAATGGATGATAAATCACACTAAGTCGACATATTTACTATTCTAATTTATAATCGAGTAATGTCATAAATTACACTGTTCCTGCTGCTAACATACAAGTTAATGTATACAAGAGACTCATCACTCACATAAGGGATCTTTCTCCCTAAAGGTCAGAAGATTTTTCTCCCTACCCAAGGACCTGTTTAAAGAAGGGATAAAGTTTGGAAAATAGGCATCAGACTATTGGCAATTTGCCTTGCAGCCCAATCAACCTGGAAACATCAATTATTCCTAGAACACTAGTAGTAGAGAAGCCAACTGCAGGCCCAGGAGCTTAACTCAAGGGGCTCAAAAGTTGACTGTGCTATTTTTATACTTGATAACCCTGACAAGTTGTTTAGCTACTGTTTGTCTCGGTATCCTTTTGTGCAGAATAGCGAGGGAGGTCAGAAGCATTTTAAACAAACCTGGTACTTAGTAAGTCCCAACTCCTCTCTAAATGTATTTTCTTCCAAATTTCAGCTAGCCCATCATCCCTCTCCATTTCCACTGAAATGACCATGGGTCCTGCCATCATCTTTTAATTCTTAGGACGTTGTAGTTCCTGATAATAGATCCTCTTGTCTATGAGTGCCACAGTCACAATCCATTCTGAGCCCTATGTCAGAATTTTACTCAAAGGAAGAAAGAATTTTGTTCACCAGATTAGCACTCAGAAAATATTCTCCCTCCTCTCCTTTTAATTGCCTATCACTTAAGTTTTAATATCTTGTATGGTTACCAGTAGTTTCTAAGTGTGGCTTGAGCCTGGGTTCCAAACTTACCTATCTTTGTTTTACTTGACAAACTCACTCTGTTAACCACCTAACTTGTCATAAGTTGACTATGGTGATGGCCGTTTCACTTCTCAACTTTCCTAGGCCATTTCTTTGACTATTCTGACATCATTTTCTATCTCCATCCAGATCTAGCCCAAATGCAAATGACAAAATCTTGGACCAAAAGCTCAGCATTAGATCGGCTTGCTCAGACCTCCTCATCTTGCTTTAATTTTTCATATTCATGACTTTACTATTCCTTCATTATTTGACATGGATTTTAAAATTTGATTGGTTTATACCATTGCCATGCTATAACTGTTACTGAGCACAAACTGTTTCTTCAATCTGACAACCAAATTTACTTGAGAATGGTTCTTCTTTCTCCATCCTGCTTGCACCACTGCTTACTGTCTCATTTAGAAGCATCCAATAAGTATTAAATGAATTAAATAAAATGTAACCACTAAGCAAAATCCTTAGATTTGCTTTCCAGAAACCAAATCAGGAAAATAAAGGTAGAAGACTCTATAAGTCTTTCAGTCTCAAACCAACAGCACAGAGAGAGTGGATCCTCTGCCCAAGGGCCTGGAGAGATGGCTCAGCATGAGCTGTCCTCCAGAGGACTTGAATTCAATTCCCAGACCCCAAATGGCATCTCACAACCATCTGTAACTCCAATTTTAGGATATCTTCTGCCCTCTTCTTGCTTTCAGGGGCACTAGGCGTGTACATAGAGCACAACCAAAACATGCATAAACATAAACATAAACATAAAAAATGATAATTAGAATGTCTTAAACGTTTGTTGGTTGAGGCAAATGAACATCAAAACATAAAAGGAAAGTAGGATTTTCCATTTTCAGAACAATAATCTTTTAAATACTAATACATTTTTAAAACACCCTCAATAAGCATTGCCGATGTTTGTTTCAAGAACAGAAGCATAAAATGAATGGAACCAGTAACAGCTAAATTTGATCTGCCAAAGAGAAAGTGTCAGTATGGTCCTCCAGTCTTAAGATAGTGCTGAGAACACTACACAGCTGAAGGTGATGAAAAGAGAGGAGTCAATGAAAAACCTTGTTCTAAACTCCTCCACATGACATGAAGAGGAAAAGGGACTGCACGGAAAAGATGTGGTCGGTCATTGCAACTTCCAAAAGTGTACTAGAAACATGAGATATGGCCTCTGGCCTTGGAAAAGAAGCTTTTTACATCCGAAGTTTTCTTTAATGATACAGTATATTTTTCAAGGGGATTAGTGTGGGATTGCAAATAGCCCTATTGGCATTTAATATTTGACAATTGCTATTTATTTTAGTTGAAATCAAATCATAAAATATGTATTACTGAAGACCTCTTATATATTGTGAGGTTTGGGAATAGTGTTTTCCATGCAAAGTAGCTGACCTTGGATCAACCGTAGAATCTTAGCATTTAACTTTTAGGCTAACAGCATAAAGAAGCATTAGAAGTACAGAAGCCTCAAGCTTCATTCCCATAAAGAAAGATGCAAACTTTTTATTGTACATTTTCCTAAAGTGAAAATAAACACAGCAGATCAGAATCATGATGTTACTAATTGTGAGGTTAACCGTGTTGTTGAATGTGAAATGTATACAATAGGCGCTTAATGAATGGTTAACTGTGTTGTTGAATGTAAAATGCATACAATAGATGCTTAATGAATGTTCTCTTGCTCATAAACCTGCAATTCCCATAGATTTGTCACAAAGCCCTGGATGACTATTCCCCAAAAATGTTGGCAATCTGAAATTTCAATTATTTCTTTTCATTTTTATAAATTTTCTCTGTCTTCCTCAAGATAAGAATTATAGCTCTATTAGTACATCCAAATTGTCACCTTTTCTCTCCAAAAAAGCTCACAAACAAATTTTCCAGCCTGGGTATGTAGTAACTACTTAGTTTTACACACACACACACACACACACACACACACACACAGAGTACACGCCTATTGATTACGTGTTTTGTTTTCTACCAAAAACTATAATGAATATTTTGCTGTTTATGAAAAAAGGCGGAAATTCCACTTATTTTTTATCATTTCAAAGAACAGTGCTCACTGAAAACCCATATTGTATACTTCTATGACATGATTATCAATTATGATGCTTAATTAACAAAAATACTTGAATATTTCAAATAATTGAATAACTACTAGCACTTATTCAACATCTATGTATCTACAGCATATATTAGTTCAACATGAATGAAACAGTCATTACTCTTATACCAATTCTAAAAGGACATTATGGAATTTGTCCATTGTCTAATAACTAGTAAATGAGAAGTCCAGGACTTCCAGGTGTTTTGAATCCACAGTCTGCATTCTTAAGTACCTATTAAGGATATCTCATTATTGACCGAGTTACATTAGGAAAAAATGCATAAATATCAGTTCTGCCACTATTGTATTCCTATTTTTTTTCTTGGAAATCCTATTCAAAAGCTCTCCCACAAGTAATCCTCTTTAACCAAACAAGACAGTTGAGTGGTGCCTTGGTCCCTGCGATCTCTACCGTACATACCAACATTCAATTGTGGAGAGTGTCTGGTAATATTTATTTTGTTTGTTGAATCTTACTCATGTTAGGCAAGTGCGTATATCCCCAGCATGAGTTTTGAGGGGTTTGTTGGTTTGTTTGTTTTAATGAATGAAGACTTGAGAACTTCAGTCATCTGATTTTATTTTATCAAATAAAAATTCAAATTTCTTTCATGAATTTACATTTTGTTCATTTCCTGTTAGCTAAAAACTGTATAATTTGGGAATGAAGTGCCACTTGAAATAAATAAAAGAAGCCAATGACATCATAAATAACACCAACAATGAAAACAACAAACAACAGTACAAACCTGCTCAACACTCTAAAGATAACATTTACACAAAACCAAAATACCAAAGAAGCAATCAGCACATGAGGAAGCCTAGATTTCCCACTATGAAGAAATATTGAGCAAATCATGAAAGCTCTGAGGTTCCCAGTTTTCTTATTTAAAGATAGGAATAAAAATAAGATCTTAAAATGTGGGGGGAGGACTAATGGTAATGTTTACATATAAAGTACCAAATGTGGAAAAAACTCAATATATATTAATCTGATGATGTGCTTTTTAAAAAATCCATATAGGCGCCGGGATAATATCACTAAACTTTCATTCTTTTTGTCAATCAAGATATGAACAAAATCTCACTGAAATCATAAATAAGAATGTTCTAAATAAATAGCTATAACAGCAGTAAAATCAGTAATTAGAAAACTGGAAATTGCACAACTTAATTCAAACTTATGAACACCTCATTTCCTAGCTTATACACATTTTCTCTCTGCAATCAGGAGTGTCAAGAACTGCAAATAAGAATGTGTTCTTTTATGATTGTCTGCCAAAAACATTCAGCATGACTACAAGAGAGTGAAAAACAAAATTACAGATCACTTACTGTATATGGCGCTTGGCTATTTCAAGATGATTTGAAAACATTCATCTTCAAAATACTCCTACAAAACGCATCTGTGAAGGAGAAAAATCCAAAATGTTAAGAAATTTGACAATGTCACAGAAAAAAATGATGAAGGTCTACAAACAGTCACTATATACTTTCATATTATGAAATAAATTTATTTCAAAACACATACTATATAGCTAGCAAATGCAAAGGCTGGTGAACAGAAATATTTCCAGCTACGTGTAAGTATTTTAAATAACTGTCAAGGGTACTCATAAGAGACAAGAATACAGCATTCAAACTCCAGAATAACCTTTAAGTACACAGTTTCCACAAAATATTGATAAAATCACATCAAGGTAACTCTGAACTATAGTATGCTTATAAGTAAATTTATGTAGAGATTTAAGGTGATTACTCAAATCACACAAAATTTTTAAGAAAAATTTTAAATGCACCTTTGTCTAAATATAAAGATCACTGAGTTGGAAGAGAATTCTGCTTGAATTATCAAAAGAATTGCACCAACTCACTTTGTAATTGAATTTCAATTCTAATTGAGAGTAATGTACTGAGAAAAATACTGCTTGTACACCTCACAAAAACACACTCACAGATAGCTTCTGCTTTCCACAATGTCAACGTGAGTAGAAGATGAAAGTTATTTAATCAGGCTTTATTAATTAATTTGTTTTAAAGGAATAATATTAAAAAGGCACATTAACTTTGAAGCCAAAATTATTTTTATTTAAGTGACTTTGATGATACTAAGTATACTGTATATTAAAGAAACAAACCACCAACTAATGAAAATTATATCAAGCCCTCTAAAGTACATTATTTCAGAAAGAACAGGCACATTGTAGTTACAAACTCCCCGAATAGCAAGCTTCTTTAGAGGAATGTTAGTTTCAGAGAGCAGTGGAATTTCTGAAATTTAGAACAAGTGTCATAAGCTGAGGTCTCATCTCATTTATCTTCCTAGAACACAGAAAACAGACTAGGATCGGACTTGTCTCTACCTGGCCCATGAACAGATGATTTTGCTTTACTTAACACATAGATTCTGCCAGAGAGAAAAGAGCTAGATAAAGTTATCAGGATTGGAGCTAAATCAAAAGAGTAAACCTAGAAAGAGGTAAGAAACTAGGTTATTTCTGTGAATTTCACTTTTCTGAGTTCTTAGAACTTAGAATAGATAAATTGGTCTTCACATACAATTTTAATAAAATAATTAAGCTACAATAATAAGCATATTGCTATACTCATGTGCCTCTTAAGCAAATGCATGTTACAGAAGACTGAGCTGAGCACAAATCATCTGGTTTCTCAATTGGACAGGGCTAGTAGGAAGTGATCACTTCCTCACAGCCAGCCTTCTAACGGAAGTTTCACCTCCCAACACCTTGGGCCATGTGAAGCTTGGGATGGCTATGTATGGAGCCCAACACAAAATCATAAATGCACTTAAAATATTATGAGGGGTTTTTTTGGTGTATTTTTATTTTCTGAATCAATTCCATCATTCCCCAGCAAGAACTTTACAGGTGATCACATTAAAACTCAGTTATGTGGTCATCTAGCATAAGCATTATAGATGATAACAACATAATTTCACAATGTCAAAAGGTTGGGCATGTCTGTGATAGGTTGTAAACTGGGAGCATAATCAAATTTGGGTGATGACATTAACCATACAATTAAAAACACAAGCATTAAAGTTTGTATGGAGCCACACACAACATGCACAGGAGGAAGAAGAGGAGGAGGAGGAGGAGGGGGAGGAGGAGGAGGAGGAGGACACCAGATAATCAAAGGGACAAAGCAGGAAGTGTCATGCTATGTGACTTCAAATATACTACAAGGCTGTAGCA
The DNA here is from genome assembly GCA_902168425.1 of Peromyscus attwateri. NCBI lineage: Eukaryota > Metazoa > Chordata > Mammalia > Rodentia > Cricetidae > Peromyscus > Peromyscus attwateri. The sequence goes on along the minus strand of CABHPP010148814.1, from coordinate 2,353 downwards.
ATCAAAACAGTATGGTATTGGCTTAAAAGTCCACACAGACCAACAGAGCAGAATAGAGCGCCTTCGAGTAATAAACCCTTTCATCAACAGCCAGCTGATATCAAAGAGCAGAAGGACAAAAAAGGGAAACCACAGTCTGTCTAATAAGCAGTAGGGGGAAAACTGGACATCACGCACAGAACAAGGAAACTAGACCCCCATCTTCAGGTTATAAATGTCAGCTCAAGATTGATTACAAACTTAGGAGTAAAACTAGAAAGTACAGATGCAAAAAAAAAAAAAAAAAGAAAAAAAGAAAGTACAAATGCACTAGAAGAAAGGATAGAAAAATGTGTCAACACATGGGAAAGAACAAGTATTTCCTAAATAAGAATACAAAGGTACAGAAAACAAAAGTGACAATAAACAAATAAGGCAGCCTTCAACTTAAAACCCTCTGCAGAGCAAAGGAAAATCATATCAAAGGAGCCAATAAAATATCTGCAAAATCCACATTAGGTGAGAAGCTGATATACAGCATATGCAAAGACCTTCAAAACTCAAACTCAAAACAAGAAACTAATAATGCAATTTAAAAATGAATAATAGACTTAAACGCACATTTACCAAAAGTCATAAAATATACAGAATTTTAAAAAAGCATTCTATATTAATGGTCAACAGAAAAATGCCTATCAAAATCATGAGATATTATCTCAGTCTGGTATGTCTTGATAGCCCTCACACAGCTGGGTGGGAATGGCAATTAGCATATGCATTATAGAAGACAAAAAAAAAAGAAACCTCAAAACACAAACCACCATATCACCCAGCAATCTTCTTCCTATGTAAATACTATCAGTCTGTTGAAAAGTCATCAACTCTCTGTGTTCATTTCAGTCTTATTCACATAGTCACAAAATGGGAAAGGAAAAAAACTAGTTCCACTGCCAGGGGCCCCTTAAACAGACCAAGCTACATAACTGTCTGGCTTATGCAGAGGACCTAGTCCTGTCCCATGGAGGCTCCACAGCTGTTGGTCTGAAGTTTGTGAGTCCCCACTAGCTTGGTTTGATTGTCTCTGTAGGTTTCCCCATCATGATCTTGATGCCCCTAGCTCGCTCATAGAATCCCTCTTCTCTCTCCTTCAACTGGACTCCTTGAGCTCAGCCTGGTGCTTGGCTGTGGTGCTCTGCATCTGCTTCCATCAGTTACTGGATGAAGGTTCTATGATGAAAGTTAGGGTATACCCTGATTATTGGGGTAGGCCAGTTCAGGCACCCTCTTCACTAATGCTAGTAGTCCAAACTGGGCTCATCCTTGTGGATTCCTGGGAACTTTCCTAGCACCAGGTTTCTATCCCTGGTGCATGAGCTGGCTTTTTGGAGCCCATTATCTATGGTGGGACACCTTGCACAGCCTTGATGCAGTGGGGAGGGGCTTGGACCTGCCTCAGCTCAATGTACCAGGCTTTGTTGACTCCACATGGGAGGTCTTACCTTTTTGGAGGAGGGGAGGAAAGGTGGATTGGAGGAGGGAAGCTGGGGGGAGCAGGAGGAGGAATGAGAGGGGGATCTGGTTGGTATGTAAAATGAATGTTAAAAATCTTAATAAAGAAAAAAAAACTAATAATTGTCAACTGAGCTGATAAAGAATATGACAAACAAGCCATAAAGAAAATTAAATCTGTGGTTTTCATTGTTTAAAACAGGAGATCATTATTTTAAGTGAAATAAGACAAGCATAGAAAGGCAAATATATTACTTTTGTATTGGTTTAGGGTCCAGAATATTCATCTCATGAAAGATGGTAGTATAGCAGTAGTTACAAGAAATTTTGGAGAGTAGGGGGAAGACGAAGATGAGGAGAGATTGTTCAAAAAGGCACTAAACTGTACTGGGAGCTAGGGGTGTGATGACTATAGATAATAATGTACTGTAATATATTAATTAATTTAACTTTAAAAAGCAAAAAGAAAGCAATATAAATACTTCACTTTGATAACATAACAGTTTGATATTAAGTTTTCCTGATTTTAATGTTATATCATAAATATATATGTTAATGCTGCATACCATATATGCATATAATGTTTGTTTTCTGTATCACTAAATAAATTTACTGTAAACTGAAAGATGGTTAACTTTTTTTCTGTTGTATATATTTTTAAATAGTAAATGGTTGTGGAACTTTAATGAGAATTGCTCCATAGGCTCATATAGAGTCCCTTCTTGGTGAACTCTTTAGGAATGATTAGCGATGTGGCCTTGTAAAAGGTATGTCCCCAGGGGTGGGCTTTCTGGTTCATAAAACCCATGTCAGGTCCGATCTCTCTCTCTCTCTCTCTCTCTCTCTCTCTCTCTCTCTCTCTCTC